>VTPC01003105.1:0-21244 GCA_011009095.1 Ignelater luminosus | reverse complement strand
CTGTTCCTCAAACTGAATTAATGAGCTTCAACAAACTTTCAATTTGCTCTCCTGCAAATTGAGATAATTGTCACTTAACACATTTGTGCACTAGACCATCGATATGTTACCAATTTACAGACCATTCCCAAGTGTATTGTTCTGAATATACATCGATGTCTTGGTTGGAAACTTTAAGATATCTAGTCTCACCTTTTAGAAGAGTTATAAATTCCACAGTAGAAGTTCTTTCAAATCAGTTTCTTTTATTACGTTACGTAGTTTTGAAGCTTTTAAGCTAACGTATGGGCATTCTTCTTGAATTGGACTATAGTTTATTGTTTAATGACCGATCATGTCCAATCATTACATTATATTTAATAGAAAAAATACTGCAACTGAACAATTAGTGCTTCTTAAGAAACTCGTCATTTCGTAGACTTACAAATAAAAAGAGATAGATGAAAGGATATTTCAAATATTTATCCAAAATCCAAAATAAAGGGTTTTCCAATAAGAGGTGTTATTTTGAATAGCCCGCTATTTCGGTAGATGTCACTTTTGAAGCTATCATTTTTTGACATTTGACAAGTAGAAACTACGCCATTAATAAATATGGAACGATACACGCTTCAACAACGCATTGAAATTATTAAAATTCACTATAAAAATGGTGAAAATTTGGAAGAGACGGTTCGTAAAACTCGAACATTTTTGGGTCGCCGTGAAGCACCTTGTCGGACCGCAATACAGAAATTGGTGAAAACATTCGAGCTCTTGGGACAAGTTAGTGATGTGAAGAATAAAACCCGTGCACGTCGCTCAAGAACAGCCGAGAATATTGCTGTTGTAGCCGAAAATGTTAAAGAAAACCCAGGTTTGTCCATTCCTCGTCGTTCTTTGGAATTAGCCATTCCACAAACGTCATTACACCGTATTTTGCATAAAGATTTGGGTCTTAAGGCTTATAAAGTCCAGTTAACACAAGAACTCAAGCCGGCCGATCATCAACAACGTCGTGTCTTTGCTGATTGGGTCGTTGAAATGCATGAAAATGATCCAGAATTCCATCGAAAAATCATCTTGAGTGATGAGGCCCATTTCCACCTCGGTGGCTTCGTCAACAAGCAAAATTGTCGGATCTGGGGCTCAGAAAATCCAAGAGTTATTGTTGAAAAGTCTCTCTATCCTCAACGTGTGACTGTTTGGTGCGGTTTATGGTCCGGCGGAGTCATTGGACCTTACTTTTTCGAAAATGAGGCTGGAGCAACAGTTACGGTGACTGGATTGCGCTATCGAGAGATGATTAACGATTTTTTATGGCAGGAATTGGATGGTATTGATCTGGATAACGTTTACTTTCAACAAGACGGCGCTACGTGCCACACAAGCAACGAAACCATTGATCTTTTACGGAAAAAGTTTCCGGACCGTGTTATCTCTCGAAGAGGTGATCACAATTGGCCACCGAGATCTTGTGATTTAACACCTTGCGACTTCTTTCTTTGGGGCCACGTGAAAGAGAAGGTCTACGCCAACAGCCCAGCGTCGATTCAAGACCTCAAAGATGGAATTCGTGAGGCTATCGAGGACATAGGGCAGCCACTTTGCGATTTGGTTATGGAAAATTTCATGAAAAGGATATTGTCCTGTAAGCGTGGTCGTGGTGGTCATTTGCCTGATGTTATTTTCCACTATTAACGGCATACCTTCCTCTTTATAATGAAATAAACATCCGATCATTTATATTAAAAAATGGCACTTTTCTTTGAATATCAAAATAACACCTCTTATTGGAAAACCCTTTATTAAAAAGAAATAAATATTGTTCCTAGGCTGTGAATTACCCTATGATGTGTTATTAGAGCCTATTTCTGGTTAGTCTTAATCGTGAGAAGATATTGGAAGGAAAATATCATATCAAAGTTATTTATTTGTGATCTTTGTCCAAAAGCTAACTCAACTGCTTTTGAAAACTATTTGAGAAATGCTAATTAAGAAAATCTCCAAAACTTGTTAACACTTAATCTTACAATTTGCAAGAAAACCACGACTACACTGATAATAAACAATATCCAATTAAGATCAAGAAAATTTCTAACCTACAACGTCTGTGGAACAACTAATAAACCTAAAAATAATGAAACTTTAAATAATGAAAAAAATGAATAAGGCGTAACGGTAATAATAACCATAACTTGTGTTACGTCCTGTGGGTACAACTACTTACCTCTGCGACATTATCTTTGTTTAAAATGAAATTAAAAAATTGTTAATAAGAAAAAAATTTCTAGAACTAACCTTATTTACATTATAATAAATTTCAATTAAACCTTGACTTATCGGGTAAAGTGTTAAAGTTATAAACGTCAGAAAAAATACCTACATAATTTTTCGTGTCTCTTGGGAGATAATTAGGGACTTTAGGGTTTACGATATTTTCTTTCTCTTCTCTAGTTCTACATTACCAGAGAGAAGTCTCAGATTATCGAACTGTTAAAAATCAGGAAGTAGATCTCTACGTTTGAGGAAATCTTATCTTTTCAATATGATTCCGCAGCTATAAAAATAATTTGATTTAGTTAACTCGTTGGCTGTTTTTTATTATTTAAGATTCATTCTATATTCACCAAACATTTCTTTAATCACGAACGTCTATAAAATGAAATTACCCAATACTAGCGTCTCGAATTCTAATAAACTACTTAAAGCTGGAATAAAAGCTGACGAAGTGTACCGAATTTAAAATTAAAATTAATAGACAGAAGTTGCTGCGGAACACTGCAGTTGCAGTTTTTAAAGAGAACGCGGAGCTTATTAAGTTGGAAAGTTAACGTTGTGCACTTGCCTTAAAACTAAAACTAAATTTCCATTAAAGCTAGAAAAAGATGGTTTACTAAACAAAATAAAAACGCTAATTTTTCGGACTTGCTTATAAATGCAATTAAAGACCTTAGTTTTCCTCAGACAAGTTCAAATTCAATTTGAAATTATAATGGTAATTGTACAAATTAAGCAACAAAACGAATTCTTCAGATAAGTTGATCAAATTTAGCTTTAATTTCTAAAGAACATTTATTAACAGATGAACAATGCATACAATAGAGGGTGCGTTGATCAATCGCAGTTAGTTCCTAAATAAACACATTTAAAGGAAGTATAGCAGTTACAAAGCAGAAGTTAATGAAAACAGATTAATGTGTTCCAACTGAATTCCCACTGCAACAATGCTACTAATTAACGAATAAACTATTAGCTGTATATTGAATTAGCAAAATTGCCAAATTCACTGTACAGTTTTAGAAATTAAAACGTAATTTACAGCGTTCATAAATGAATTAATTACTAAAATACGAACTTAACTTATACCGAAATACTGACGGGAAACTTTCTCAGCATAATTATTTCTTTATTGCTTTCGGTTATTAAGCACAAAATTGAATACTGGAAAAACAGGTAAATTCATTCTCACTACTCTAGCACAGTTTCAAAACTGCATTAAATATTCACTTGTATCTAAATAATCCATCTAATTAAAACTATAAAACCATCAAAGCTCTTTCATTTAAAACAACTGCAAAACAATTTTCTCGAGATCTTATAATCTATTACGAACAACCCTAAACCTGAAATTGGGAGACTGTTTAGTTATCAGCTCAGATTTTATGAGGTACTTCGATCTTCTCGTTTACTTACCCGCAGTTGCTTTAGGGCAGTTGTTTAGGAGCAGGCGACACGGACGTTGGCCTATACCGCTTAAATTTGGTTCGTTAAAATAAATATTTTCACATTAGTAGTTTCCATATTATTGTTTTCACTTAGGTTTAAGTTAAAATCTACCGAGTCCCATTTTAATTAAAAAATATTTTGAGAAGTATGCTCTGGATAACTAGAAAATGAATCTAAAAAGGGGTATATATTTATAATAATTCTAGTAGCTTAACATAACGCTTAAATTTGATGCTTTTTTCAAAAAAAAAAAAAGGTTTCCATCACCACTTTTAAATTCTCTTTGTTGGCGCAGACTATGTGCTATACTTAAGTTGAGAGAATTCGTTTTTCCCGTTTTATAATTTCATATTTAACAACAAATGCTTGATGTAGCTAGAACTAAAGCAATATATTAACAAAAAATCTAAAAAAGTGATGAAATTGATTTTTTAGAACGAATCGTTCACGAAAGAGATTTTTCAATTTTTTTGTTGGCAATGGAAAACTACCGAGGCGTTTCCTCAGGTATTTCAATCCCATACGGATTTTCTCTGCTGAATTTCAATCTCGCTATTATAACATTTTATTGAGTTGATGAGAAAGTTCTGGTTTAAATGACAAAACTCAGAGAGAGGTTCTAAATTAGACAGAACTCTCAAAAGATATTCTCATGAAACATAAAATGTGTTGCACAAAATGGAATGTTCTAGCATTCTACCACTGGATTTAAAATCAATTATTCATAAAAAGTTTATTTAAGAACCCAAAGAGTGTCTTATAAATTATTTTTGATAAAAATATTTTTATTAATTAAATAGAAGGATGAAACAAATAATTTATTGAAAAGTTTTCAATGTCAAAAGTGTCAATGTCAGTGTTGGTGCCAGAAAAATTCATTTTCTACTAATACAGAAGTTTAATAAATTCTCTCTAGAATACCATTCAGACGGTCATTTTCAGGACTTCGCCATTGCCTAAAATCCAAATCTTTATATATTTGCAGTAATACGTATAATATAAAATATCAAAGATGTCAAAATCAAAACGACAAAAAAATTTGGATGCTTTAATTTTCAAGCAAGAAAACAACAATACTGAAGATTTAAAAGAAACAATCAGAGAAATATTCAAAACGGAAATGAAAGTTATGGCAGATAATATCAAAATTCTAAGTAATGAAGTACATGAGTGCAAAGAGTCAGCAGAATTTAATAATGAAATAATGGATAAGTGCAACATTACATTAAAAGAAATCCAAAAAGAATTAAAAAAATTAAGAGAAGAGAATCAAATTCTAAAAGAAAGAAATAAGAAACTGGAGAAAGAAATTAGAGAGATTAAAATATCTGTAGAGCAAGACAGACAATATTCCAGAAATAAAAATGCCATCATAAGAGATATTCCAGAAGCTTGTCAAGAAAACATTAATACACTTGTAAAACATATTGGAAAAATTATGGATTTGGACATCACTGATAAAGATATAGATACTGCACAAAAAATCAACACGTTTAATAAAAATGAAAATAGACCAATAGTAGTGCAATTTACTAATAAAATGAAAAGAGATCAGTTTATAGAAAAATACAAATTCAGAAAACCAAAAGTAAACAATTTATTTCCTGAATTACATGCAACACCCATATATGTAAATGAACACCTTACACAGTATTATCAAGGACTGTGGTCAGAAGCAAAAAAGTTACAAAAGGAAAAATTATACAAGTTTGTATGGTTTAAAAATGGAAAACCAGCTATTTTGATCAATAGTGAAGAGGACTTAAACAAATTGTAAAAGACTTGTATATATTAGGTTACATTATCAATTAGTTCTAATTATTTAATTTAAACATTTTTATATAGATTTTTATTTCTAACAGTGAAGAAGATTAACCCAATCATGAATGAAAGTATGAAAGAAACTGTTCTAGAAAATTTACAGATATGGAAAACACATAATGTGGAAATCTCAACAAAATAAAAATTTAATATAATTCATGTAAATATACGCAGCTTGAAAAAGCATTGGGCTGAATTTGAGGAAATTATAAAAGATAATTTAGGATTTATAGATATAATAGTTGTTACAAAAATTGGAATTAAGCAAGAAGAAAGTCCAGTTTTTTTCTTAAACTCATTTCAAAAGTTTATTTTATGTAGAGATTTCAAAAGAGGAGGAGGGATATGCATGTTCGTTAAAAATAATATTAAAGTTCAAGAGATGGATCACCAAAAATTTGCATTTGCTGAAAATATGGTATTAGAAGTAGAGAAAAGAATAAGCTCTGAAGTTTTATTTAGTTGCCTAATAAATTGTATTTATAGACCTCCAAATTTAAATAAAAATAATTTCATCCTAGAATTAGAGTCATGGTTAGATGAAGTACATAATGTAAAGAATATTCTACTAATAGGAGACATAAATTTTGATTTATTAAACAAATACAAAGATGGGGTACAAAAATATACTAATTTATTAAATGCTTATGGTTTAATAAGTTTAATTAATTCCCCCACACGAGAAGAAAAGATACAGAATAAATTAGTGTCTACTTGTCTAGACCATGTAGTAATTCGATTTGAAAACGAATCATACGAACCGTTTGTTATTAACTATAAAATAGCAGATCATTACATAATAGGAATAAACTTCTTGGCTAATTATGATACACTAGAAGCAAACGAAGATACAATTCGATACGTTATAGATAATGAGAAAGTCAATTATATGATTAAACAAGTAAATTGGGAAGAATTAATGAATATTAATAACGTTACACAACTATACGAGAAAATTGTGGCAGCATTTTCTTTAATATACAAATCTTCGACACGAACTATTAAGCACAATAAAATAGAAAATATAAAGTACATAACCCATGGATTACAGATGAACTACTTAACGAAATTTCTTTTAAAAACGATATGTGGAGTACTTACAAATCAAACAAAAATCCAACTTTATTTAGAAAATACAAAACATTACGAAATACAGTTCAGAAAAAAATAAAGAAAGCTAAAGATAATTATTACTACCAAGAGATACGTAAAAATAGTTCCAACATATCAGGAATTTGGCCAATCTTAAATAACAGACTAGGAAGAAGCAACAACAATATAAAACAGTCATGTTTAAAAAACTTTAAAGATATTGCTACAAAGGAAGAAATAAAGCAACTAACAAATACTTTCAACAACTTCTTTATTTCAATTATCGACAAATTAAGAAAGACCAATAATACACATCAACAGGTAATAATTGATACTCAACTACAATCGTTTTTTTTACCATATATGACCTCAACTGATTTGCACAATATAATACAAACATTTGACGTAAATAAAGCTCCTGGATATGACAACATCAGAATGAAAGACATAAAGAATAATTTAAATATACTGTGTGATATTTTACTACATTTTTTAAATCTAATGATTAGAAATGGTGAAATTCCAGAAAAAATGAAAATATCAATAGTTACTCCAGTTTATAAAAATGGTAAAAAAGATAATATTAATAACTACAGACCAATCTCGAATCTTCCATCATTAGAAAAAATTTTAGAGAAATATATAAATGACAAATTAAATAGCTACTTGAATAAATTCTCAATTATATCTAATACACAATTTGGTTTTCGAAAAAGAAAGAATACAGAAACGTTTTTATTGGATTTTGTAGAAAAAATTAATGTAACTTTAAATGACAGAAAGCATGCAGCCGCGATATTTCTTGATCTATCAAAAGCCTTTGATACAATAGATAGGACTATACTTCTTCGAATATTAAAAGCTTCCGGAGTAAGAGGCACAGTTCACAAATTATTCGAAAGTTTTTTAACAGATCGAGCACAAACTGTCAAAATTAACAATTGTTACAGTGATTTAAAGCAAACACATTTCGGTGTTCCGCAAGGATGTATTTTATCACCAACGTTATTTAACTTATACGTAAAAGATATACCTCGAACAAATGGTTTATTGTGTAATATTTATTAATACGCTGATGATACTGCAATATTATCAACAGACATTAATGAAATTACATGTTTGCAGAAATTGCAGAATGATTTCAATTTAATATCAAAATGGTTTACACAACATTATATTTTTATAAACACTAAAAAAACTCGAGCTCTTCAATTTGGAAATTCTAGCATAAATTATACTCTACGAAGTCATAACGAGAAATGCTTATTTTCTGGAAATTTAGTTAATTGCAGTTCTTGCCACAAAATAAACTTTCTAAATGAAGTCAAATATCTTGGAATAATAGTGCAAAAAGATATGAAATGGACTAGACACATAGAATATGTATCTAACAAATTAAAAAGCCTATTATATACATTCTATCAATTACGAACAATTTTGCCAGTGCAAACAAAAATACTAATTTATAAAACTTTGGGAGAATCAATAATAAGATATGGTCTGACGATTTATGGTCATACATGTACAATACACCTGGAACCTCTATTAAAGGCGCAAAATAATTTCTTAAAGCTTATAAAAAATAACAATAAAAGGACAGATGACATAAGGAAAGAGCTTGAAATTTTGAAAATTGATCAGTTACGGGATTATATTACCATTTTTAAATATTATTTTAATAAGACATTTCAACAGATTCAAGAAACTACATATAACATTCGACCATCATCCATAACTTTCATCACTAATAGGTACAATAATTTCTACGGAAGAAACTCGATTTATTATTACATTCCAAAATTACTAAATGAATTTCCTTATAAAAACATAAAGAAAATCTCTGAGCTGAAAAAGAAGCTTCGTGGATGGTTAATTAACAGATAAATTTATAATAACTTATAAATTTATTTCTCAAAGAATACATAATTATTTGTTACTACGTTCAAAATATATTGTTAATATAAAACCTGTAAAAAGTCCATATGGACTCACAGGCAATTAATGCAATGTAATTATAATAATATATAAATAAATAATAATAATAATAATAATTTATTAGTAATCTCTACGTCCATTTCTAAACGCATGGGATTAGAATTTTCTAAAAGGAATTGAAATTGTTAAGGTATTTTTATATTTAAGCTACCCTTAGTTCAAGAGTCCCGTGTGTAGGCAGCATTTCGCAAGAAAATCCACTTCGTAACGTTCATAAAAGCAAATCTGTAATTACTATTGTATTCAAATTTTTATTACCAGCAATTGCCGGTGAGATGATTTTAAAAGTTAAAAGCTTGGTTGTATTTAAAAATGCAGGCCGTACTTTCTATAGAAATCAACTTCTGTAAATGCCAATTTTGGTTGAAATACGATTGATTGTAGGCTGAGCTAGATCGTCTGAATTTTTTGTTCTAACTCGTTATTCCTCTTTCCGAGTGTCCACTGAGAAGTTGAGTGATCTTCTCGAATTGCCAATGATAAGTCTATTCGTCCTTTTACATTTTTGGAGGTACTTTAGTTCATAAGCTATTAATTCTCTAATTATGGAGAGATTTTTGCACATTGTTAAAAAAATTTGGGAATTTACGTAACCAGACGTGATGTGATCGTTATACGTTGCAAATATTCGCAGCTATAAGTAAAGCCGCATTCGTTAAATTTATTTCTCGAATTCATCGACCAGCGATGTTAAAATAAAATTTTTCCGTAGTATTAAACTCCGTAGGTACATATGTTATTCCTTGAAAAAATTATATTTTATCTTTTCTCTCTTATAAAATAGAATCTTCACGTTAGCATCTTTTATGTTGTTAGATTTACGGTTTTGTTAAACTAGTTCTACTAGGAATTCTATAAGGAAATGTTTTCTTCCCTTATTATTATTATTATTATTATTATTCCAATTGTCGATAATTATATTTTGTATCTGAATCTCGATACAATTATGAAAATGAATCTTGTATCTGTAACTAGATAAATTTCAGCTGTATCTTTAATGGCAGATGTATCTTTACTTAGATAATTAGAAGATTTTGCAGTTTTCTAAACAGTTTAACTTTTAAATCTGCTTTTGTCATCCCTTTCCAGGTGAAGATAATTTATGGCAATAAATTTTGTAAATTCTCTTCATAAACGAATCTTGACAAAAATTTATTTTTTAATTTAGTGTGTCGTTTAGAAATTTCTAGTGTCTTTGAAGTAAGATATATTCAGTGATGGATATTATCTAGATACAAAGTATCTAGATACGATAATTATATCTTGTATCTGAATCTAGATTTAATTATGAAAATGTATCTTGTATCTGTTATTAGATACAATAAACATTTGTTTATCTATATCTGTATCTAGATAAAATATTATTGCATCTTAGCCATCACTGTTCGTTACATTGTGAGATGGTGGCATGACTTTAGAATCAATATTTGATGCAATTGTACGATATTTGTTACATTAGTGGTAATATGCACAAATTAATCATTGAAGTCTTCTGGGCCTAAATTGTACCGTTTGGTGTTTGTATTCCAAGTTGCTTTAGAAATATTAGAATATTTAAGATCTTTCAACTTTTTTTTATTTCACTTCTACATAATCTACGGTAAATTTCTAAAAAATTTAAAATTGTAGCTGAATTGGGATTAATCTCCTTTAGTTCAATTAGTAAATTTACTTAATTTAACACTTCAAATTTCAGATGATCTTTTTATGAAAATAGAAACTTCACCATGATCATTCTCTTCCCTGTAGAATGAGTATGCTAAAGTATAGCTTTTAATTAAACAATAATCTACAACATTATTTCGTACTAATAAAAAATAGAAGCTTCCTACAAATATACTGTAACGCGCCACCCCTTGAGTATACTAGAAAAAGTCCCGAACAGTTTCGAACAAGCTGGTTAAATGTGCCGGAGAAATCTCGAACTATACAGAGTTTTCCACCGTCGAATGTTCGAGAAAGAGCGCGAACTTTCTGGGCTCATCAAGAACCACGCGGAAACAAATATAAGGCTGCGTTGATCGAGCCGAAGGCAGTTCTGCAGCAACAACCGCGTGTAGTACGAACGAAATAAATGTTAATTAGTGATAAATAAATTCTTCCGTTGGTGTAAATAAATACTGGAAATAAATTTGTAATAAACTAAATAAAGATAAATATTAAAAATAAATACACGTTTTTGTCAATACTTATGCAAGAACCTACCTGTACATATTGTAATTAATAGTCAATAATAGGGTTACAGTTGTCAGAACATTTAAATTAATATAAAATAATTACAAATTACAAAACACGTCACAGAATAATAATTAACATCTGTAAAATATAATTAAGTATGTAAGTACAACTGTCGAGCTCTATTGTAAATAAAATTTTTTATTATGGGACGAAATTAGCACATAATTAGCACAAAAGTATAGAATACTTTTTTCTAATCCGACGAAGTGGGGGCGCCAGCTATATGTAGCTCTAGAATGTCTATATAGTAGGCTTATGACGAGGCTTTGCTATTTAGAGACGACTTAAACCACCCACAAAGCATATCATCGAACCACCCCAATCTCCGATCTGCCGAGCTAGCCACGTGGCAGTTGTAATTTATGTTTCAGGAAAGCTTCCGTTCTGAGTCACTATATTTCGCGTAACAAAATTGTAAATGTAGACAAAGAACGTACTCTCACAAGCTTAAATAAAATCTATAAAGATAGCGTAATAGCACGATTTCTAAATCGTGATGTTTAATAAAACATGTAACACTGATATTCTCTCACATTATTGTGTTTATTGTAACTGAAGTTCAACGTGGGAGTACGCAGGCTTGTCAAAGGGTATCTTAAAAGCAAGCACAAGTTATGACAACTTCGCCACTATAATACAAAATATAAGTGTAAATCCAAATACTAAAAAACACAGCAAAATCAATCACAATTTTAATAAGTCATTAAATATGTAAAATAACTAGGTATCATGTCTTATTTTTGTTTTAAGGTTCAATGTTGTTGTTGAAAGAATAGTCTACCCTACAAGTTTCTATTTGGTTCAATTCTGATAAATTCTAGCACTCCTAACATAAATAATAAAACAACCCGTCTACGTCAGGAAATTGCTTATGTATTGTCGTGATTACTTCTTTCTGTAGCATGTAGATGTACTTTGTACTACATCATTTCTTTCACGGAAGGAAAGGCCTCAGGTCCGAGAGATGTGAAAAAGCTTTAAAACGTCACTTTTGGCGGCTACTCTAGTGCTTGCTAAGTGTGGCCGAGTCGAGAAAGTAGGAAAATTAAACCTCTATCTTCACTCTATGAAACGTAATCTCTTTTTTGGTTTTAGTGTCTCTTTTTTACGTAGCTCCAGTAACTTCATGCATGCTGGTAATCACAGACACACTGAGTTTTTCAACGCCAATTTGTCACGGACAAAACAAAGAAAAGTGGCCTATGCCCATGAAGACCTAAAAGAGGGGTTGTTCTCGCAGCAGCTTGAACGCCGGAGATGGGAAGGGTTTACAAACAACTCACTGTAAATTGAACCAGAAACTCAATATAAGAATCTCATTTAGTACTTGAAATTGTCTCAATCGATATGGGCGCTAGGAACCAAATCAAGGTAATAACATACGCTGGTGTGGTTTTGCACCAGAGAACACTGTATAATTATATGTATTAGTAAAATGCCCTGGCAGCAATGAACACTCTTTGACTTACCGAAAAGCTTATAATATTTCAAGATTAATTATTCAATTATTAGGCTTGCACCAACAGCTTGCTGTGATTCACTAAACCAGTAAATGCTATAAACTTACAGACAATGATCCGCTGGTTATTGGTCATTCACCATGGAAGTACTGAATCTAAGATTCCTGTAGTGAAACACAAAATAATTGCTTATTCAGCACCTTGATACTGGTCCAAAAGTCTGGTTTACAATATTTGTACATTAGCTTCAAAAATATACATAGATATTTGATTCTCAGCCTGAAATGCTAAAAAAAGAAAAGTACACAAATAAAATTTTTTTCTAAAACACCTTTATTCAGGTATGACTACTACAATCTTAATATAATTAATTTATTAGTACAGATGAATTGTGTTTATATTAAACAAGACTTGTGTGGAAATACTAAACCAGTGCTTAGTTGCCAATAGTACTCTTTACGTCTTTTATCTACATAATTCATGCGGTTTTGTTCGCTTCAGTCTTCTTCTTTCATTGGTTGTGTCCAATAATTGAATTGCTTCCACGTTTGGATGATTGAGAAGTCTAATCTCATGTTTATTGGCTCGTTCCTTGATGACTTCCTCTATCGTGGGTATATTGAGGTCGTTATGTATTTCGTTATTGGTTACGTATCGATACGCGTTGGTGATCATCCTCAGGAATTTGTTTTGACATTTTTGTATTATCTCTCGCTTAGATTTATGTGCACAACCCCAAAGTTGTATCCCATACATCCATATCGGTTTGAATATAGATAGATAAATAGTTCTTTTACAATGAAGATTCATTTTAGAATAATGTCCAACCAGCCAATACATTTGTCGTTGTTTAATGCGAATTTGTTCAGCTTTTTTTCTTAGATGGTGTTTCCAGTTTAATCTTGAATCTAAATGAAGCCCAAGATATTTTGCTGATTCTGCTTGAGGGATTGGTACCTCGTTGAGATGTTCTTAGACTGCAATTTCTTCGCCGCAGCGTATATGTGACGTGGACTGATTTCAGCTCGTTAAGTTTGATTTTCCAGTCTTTTGTCCATCTGTTGATTTTGTTCAGTGTGCGTTGAGTTTTGTCAACTGCTATTGATTGTGATTCATTTACCGCCATGATTACGGTATCATCTGCAAAGGTTCCGGTGAATGTCTCATCTGATGTTGGAATATCAGCAGTATGTAGCAGGTACTTGGCATCCTCGTGCATCACTCGAAATTGCCGATTAGCTAAGTATGATTCTAGCAATCTGCAGTAATTTTTGGGTAGCATTTTACTCATCTTGAGGATTAAACCTTTGTGCCACACTCTGTCAAACGCCTGCGACACATCAAGGAATACTGCAGAGCAATATTTCCCTTCTTCAAAAGCTCGTTCAATGACTTCGATGACTCGATGTACTTGATCGATAGCTGAGTGTTTATGTCGGAATCCGAACTGGAAGTCCGGGATGTTTATTAAAGGCTTAAGCCGCTTTAAAAATAGTTTCTCGAATAGTTTTGAGATTGTTGGAAGAAGTGAAATCGGTATATACGATCTAACTTCCTCGTCTGGCTTATCTGGCTTTTTTAACATGATTATCTGTGCCATCTTGAAGCACTCAGGAACGTATTCCAAGCGTAAGCAGGCATTGAAGAGATATGTAAGCATGATAATGGCCTTCCTTGGCAGTTCTTTGAACACCCCAGGTGATATTTCGTCGATCCCTGGTGCCTTTTTTGGATTGAGATTTTGATCTATTTCTTTTGCTATTTCTATTGGTGTGAACAATTTGAATGCTATTTCTGGTTGATAAGTTGGTATAGTTTGGATATCAGACTGTATTTCGTGTGGTTGGAATGTATTTGCTAGATGTTGCGCAAACAATTCAGCTTTTTCACCGTTTTTTTTTTAGCCAGTTACCTTGAGTGTCTCTTATGGGAGGGACACGAGTAACGGGCCTTTTGTATCTTCTTGTCGCTTTCCACAATGAGTATTTCTTGTTCACTTCCGGTCCGAGGTTATTTAAGTACTCGTCGAGGCAAGTTTGTTTGTATGTATTAATCATTTCTCTGACTTGATTGCTTATTCTGTTGAATTCTGTTTTATCAGTAGGGTTTCGGGTAGTGTGCCATATCCTTCTGGCTCTCCTTCTTTCTTTAATTTGTTCCCTAATACTAGCAGGATAGTTTATTTCACATATGGGAGTTTCTTTTGCTTCGGGGGTAGCTTTTCTTGCTGCTGTTTTGATATTCTCAATAAAATTCCTAGATTGCCATTCTAGGTCCTTTTTAGATTTCAAGTTTACTTTTAAATTGATTATCTCTTCCAGTTTATCTCTGAAGATGTCCCAATCTGTATACTTATTTGTGAGATTAGTTTTTCTTTTCTTTTTGATAATATTTGCATTGAGGCATTGAAGGACTGGGGTATGATCTGATGTTAGATCATCACTGCCTTCTACTTCAATATAATTTGATCCAATTCCCTTTGATATAAAGAAGTCTAATAGATCAGGCGTGTTTCTCACATCTGTAGGCCAGTAGGTAGCACTTAATAATTCTCTACCTTTTCCAGGTGATATTAATCTTGATCCCCATGCTGTATGTTTGATATTGTAGTCGCCACCGATAATAAATCTCGGACCGAGAAAATTAAAGATGTCGATGAAGTCATTTCTTGCTGGGGTATGTCCAGGTGGACAATATGCTGCAGCAATGTTAAGGTCAGCTCCATTTCGTTGGATTGTGATGACAGTCGCTTGAATGTAAGGTTCGCGAATGTGTTCTCGTTCATAATGTTGAATATTTTCTTTGATTATGATCGCGGTACCTCCTCTAGCCCGTCCACTTGGGTGTGTAGTCCAGTAGGAGTCATAGCCACGTATTTTGATAAAATCTTTGTTTGAAAAATGTGTCTCAGAAATGAGAGCTATGTCGATATTGTTTGTTCGCAGATAGATTTCTAGTTCTTGGGCTCTTTGATTGAGCCCATTTGCATTTCACGTTATAATGCGCAGGAACGGATTATTCATGTTTGTTTCTGCTTGACTTGGTTTGGGGTATTTTGGTTATCTCCAAGTTTTCCATCCTCTTGGATAACTGACTAAAATTCTTTCTCATTTCAGTCTGAAATTCGGTGAGCATTTTCATCATGTCGCTGATGGTAGGCTCGTCACCTGCAGGTTTTTGTTTTTTTGCTTCAGTTTGTTTGTCGTTGGACTTTTTGGTGGCATTAGAGTAGGTTCCAGAGGTTGAAGGCTTTACTGGTTCTTGTGGTTCGTTGTGTACCATGGTATGTGGCGTTACAGGCTTGTGTGGCTTGTTAGTTACTCGCTGCAACCGTTGTACCGCTGTAGTTTTTTTTTGACTGCAGTTCTTTCCTTTTCTTTTGATACACTGCGCATCTTTTATAGTTGGCTGTGTGTCCTTTCTCATTGCAAAGTGCACATGTTGCTACACTATTACGTTGTTTCTTGCATTCTCTTGTATGGTGTTTACCAGCACACTTGACACATCTTGCTTCTCTGCTGCAGAAGTTTTTTGTGTGTCCAAGCTGCTGACAGTTAGTACATTGAGGAATACTATTGTTTTTTTAGGCGGTTCTACGGTTATCTCGCAGTCGACAAGTTCTTTGATGTTATAGATTTTTTTGTTGTTTTTCTTTTGCACAAGAAAGACATAAAACAATGGAAATACCTTAGTAGTTTTTTCTCCGCTTTTGTTTATAGACTTCTGGACGATAGGAGTGATGACAGCTACTTCATGACCTAAGGCATTTATGTCTTGCTTGATGTCATCATGCTTGGTTGACGCTGGTAGACCTCTGATCACTATTCTGTACCATTTGTCATTTTTTAAGTTGATAGGTATGGAATTCTAACTTATTAAATGGGCTGTTAGTTGTTCCTTTGTTAGCTTCTTTTATTTCTAGGAGCCATTGTTTGACTTTTCGGTAATCAGTTTCGTCATCAACGGTTATGTTGATATCATTGTTAGACACAGCTTTAAAGTGTATTGGTTTTGCCACTACACTTTTTATTTGTGACCTGAATATATTGAAATCATTAATGTTGCTCACCTTGATGGGCGGTGGCAGTGGTATATTGCCTTTTTCTTTTTTCCTTTTGGCGACTTCTGATTTCTTATCAGAGGGAAACGGTGTCATTGCGGACTTTTTTCTCTTTTTATCTTTCTTACTTTTTACTTCTCTCCATTGAGGATTTATTTCATTCTCCAATTCTTCTTCGTCAGTAAAGTACTGTACTGCTGAGAGATCGTTTGTTTTGGATGATTCCTGTAGATTGTTTGACTGATCACGTTGAGCTGCAATCTCACTATTTAGCTGTTGTAGTTGTTGATTTAATTGTTGATTAATCGTTCTTAATTCATTGTTTTGTAGCATAAGTGTGTTTGGATCAAAATAATTTACTGGGATTCCAGACTGCATGCTGATGTTTTGTGGGTTCATTTTATCGCGCGTTTATTGTTTTTATCACTTAAACGGTCACTGAACTCGTCACATACTCGTTATCAGACAACGCAGAGAGCGGCGGACATGTCCGTACGCTTCGAAAGTCAAGCGAGTACTACAAATAAAATACTAAGATATGTTGACACTCAACGATTTATTACTAAATAAAAAAAAGTTGCATGTAAGTAAACACAGTCAAACAAAGACAAAATAAAGATTAATGTAAAGAAGAACTCACGAACATGCCATTACTAAATTATTAAAGTTCGCCACAATAACAACAAAATAAAATAAAACGTAAGTGAAACAAAAAAAAGATAGAGTAATCATCCCTATGCATAATGGACTATTTCCTTCCTGTTGCGGTTTGCAACGCTCCAAGAGACGGTAAAATAAAAGCCAAGAATCATTTATAGGCAAAACACACTCCTATCTGCAATAAAAATTAAATGTAGATTGTTCCATATTAAAACAAACTCGGCCTGGGACGGCATTTCTAGTCAACATAATTTTAAGAAATCTATGCAGCTGTAAGGCGATAAGCAATTTTTTAAAAGAAGCCGCATGTGTGTTAAAATGAACATTGTAGAAAATAGATTGAAAAATATTTTAATAAAGGAAATTAAATATATTCACAATCTTGTTAAAATACCATAAAATTTGTCATCTTTTTAAACTAACACCTGTATCTTAATTCAGAGCAATAATCTTTGCTCTTTAACAGGATGTGACATTCATGGCAAGCAAAAAAGCTTACTTATTTGTTTATGTACGGAAGAATTTATTTATCACTAATTACATTTATTTCGTTCGTACTACACGCGGTTGTTGCTGCAGAACTGCCTTCGGCTCGATCAACGCAGGGCAAACGGTACTGATATTTAGAAATGTTTTGTATTTGACTTCATAGGAAAAATACATTTTGATTAATATAAAAAAAGTAAATTTGTCACTACGCAGAAAATTTAATGCCTGTGTTGAAAAAAGACAACTTAAATGCACACGAAAACATAAGCCTTGAGACAACAAATTATTAGAAAATTTAGTATTCTCATTGTGTACTTTCGTTTCTCCAAATAAATTTCTTGTAGCAGCCATTAAGAAGCTACGCCTGTTAACAAAAGTTTTTCCACTGCAATAATTTTCTTCAAAATTATATGTTTTAATAGTTGGTGTTGGATATGGTTTTTGTTCATCTGTTATTTTATTTTTTGTAGTTATTGTTTCTGGTTCCATTTCAATATCTTCTGGTAAATTTTCTTCTGCTGTCACTGTTTCCATATCGCCGATAACAATATGATTCAAAAAAGGTGTCTTACTAACATGCGACGAACATGATTCTGTAGGTACTATTTTATTTTTATTTTGCTGTTTTCTTATTTGGCTTAATCTTCTTTTTACTTTTTTGTTCAATTTGTTTCTTACGTTTGTTTTTCTTTTCTAATTGTCGGCTCTCTTTTTCCTTTTCTTTTTCAATTTTTTTTTCGGTTTTGCATTTCTTTATATGTCGAGGATTGAAGAATAAAAGGAATCTTTTCAACTTGATGTTTGCCTCTTTTTACCGGCGTTTGCGACCGATACAGATAATTTTGAAGAGATTCATTTTGAGGATTACTCGATAAAGTTATATCCGCTAGTACAGTAATTTTATTTTTGGCACTCTCTTGCAGGTTTTTAAATTCTGATGAAGTTTGTTTTATAAGGGTTTTAAAGTTCTATCATTGTTAGTAATGTATGTAGGAATATTAATGATGTCAACATCTTCTAGGTTTACTTCAACACTGATGTTTTTGTGGTACAGATTATTATTAAGTGGTGCTTTTTCTGGGTCTAAGATGTTTTTTCCCGTGTATTATTGTCCTCAATCTTGTTATCTCTCTCAGACTCCTTTTAATTTAAAAACATCTTCCATATGGAATATAAAATGTTCATCTCCGAATTTTCGTTTAATTCTTTATAAGCGGTAAACCTGTTAACGCGTTCTTCTCCCAGCATGTCTTTAAATTCATTATATGTTAAAACAGTTTTAGCAATCTCATCTTAAAGAAGTCTGACTTTATTGCTTCCTAAGCATTTACTATAATCAATCGCTTCTGGGTCCCATGGATATAGACCACAAGCCTTGAAGCCATTGACTATGGTACATGGTCTTACGGTGGTGTCAATCACCGTTTTTAGCAGGGAAGCGAAGTGTATTTTACCTAGCATTTCTGTAGGGTGACTTCTTCTCCATTCACTGATACCCCGTCTCCAGCCATTCTTCAATGGCTTAAATACAGATATATCCGCTGGTTGCAATATTTTGCAACTTACTACAGAGTTCGGTTAACCTTCGGTCTAAATGGGTTTTATGACCGTCGGCGAATAATATTATGGGAAATTTTGCATTTCTTGATTGGAGAAATTTGTAAAATATGTTTGCAACGTATTCAAAGAATATCTCACTTTCATCCATCCTGAATCACTACAAGCAATGCTGAACTCTTATATGGATAGACAATAAGCGGGTAGCAGTTACCTCTTCGGCACTGAATGTAAATAGGGTAATTATTAAAGTTTTTAATGGACCCTTTTCTACCTCATAGACATTTCGAAATCCTTTTGGTGCTAGCACCCTTCTAGTTAATGGACAAAGAGGAAATCCGGTTTCAGCGGCATTATATATGCGACTTGTGTCGTTAAGAATATCTAAGAGACCTTTTTCTCTAAATATTGGTAAATGTTTTGAAACCATTCTTTAATGCTTTCTGGCTCACATTGGCAGATGCTGAGGTAACGGCTTCTGGCTCTCTAACAGCGATTTCTGGATATCTTGCCATAAACGTGTTATACCAACCATCTCTGGGTTTGTTGTTCACAAAAACGTTTTATCGAGGATTTGAATCCAAAAATTGTTTTACTGACTGCTGAATGTCATCTTTTCTTCTCGGGAATCTCTTTTGGTGATATTATTTGATTCACTCGACTAAATACAGCTCTTCTTCCGGGGTAAAAACTGTTGCTGGTCCGTGTCTTGTTTTAATAAACTTTTCAGACATTCGAAATTGTAAGGTTGATCGTGGAATACAGAACACCCTAGCCGCTTCTCTCTTTGACATTAAATTGTTTATTGCTTCAATGGCATTTTCTAACTTATTCTCGTTGTACTCTTTGGAGTAAACTTTGTGTTTTCTAGTTTTCGGCATCTTTATGGTCTATAACATAAAATATTTATAGTAGGTACAAATTTTAGTAGCAGACTACTATGTAATTTTAGAGTAAGACAGTAATTGCCATGCTACACTGTTAGTTATTGGCCATTGCCAACAACTGTTTTGTAATGAAATAAGAACAGACCGCCATTATTTTATACATTTCCACAACAAAAAAAGCTTGAAAACACAAAAACATGTCTAGAAAATTTATTTACGGTTAATACAGTAATTGGCCGGGGGAAGGGGCATTTCTTTATTTTATAGCTACATTTTAAAATATAATTGTTGGCCCTCAAATTTACCGGGAAATTTTCATCAAATATAAGTTAATTTGTGGTAAAAACTAAGAGACATTCACTATAAGTGATATTATTGTAAACAAACATTAAATAATGAAAAAGAGAAGCTTAAACATAATAATTATCAACATGTGCTTACCGTTGTCCTAACAAGCACAACAACAGTCGGAAACTTTTGAACTTGCCAGCATTAACCAAATCTGAACTAAAACCGTTAATATGGCAGGGTTGCAAAATTTAAGTCAGCTAGACAAGAAAGATGAACGTTTACGTAGTTGCCTAAACAAACTCTTTTACTGTAGAGAATTTCTTATTATTTGTAAATTAATCGGTGATGGCCAATAACTGTGAGGTGGCCAACAATTAATCCGCACAGTACCATACATGATCCCTTAATGAGACTACTTTAACTGAGTTTTCTTATAATTAATAATAATAAACGTAGCTTTGTTCTGCATTTAACCTTAAGCAATGATTTATTATTGATAATGTAGCTTGCTCATGTGCAGATCCTTCATAGCTATATTATTTTAAGAAATCTGAAATGTTTACCTTTCAAGTAACTGGGACACCCTGTATTCTACCGTATTCTGATTTAAATTAAAGTTTTCACCTAAACAGACTAATATGTGGTCATAGGAATTTTCACATCTTTTTCTGTCTGTAGGAAAAATAATTTCTAAAATTGACAAAGAATTTTCAGTGTGGGTTGAAACAAAAAGCAAAAGGAAGAAACAACAGCTACACAATAAATTGTATATTGCAGTTTGATTAAAGTTATATTATAGTCAATAACGCTCCAGTAAACTCCAAACAGTAGTTGGAAAATACTAAAATTTCACAAATGCATTTGGAATTAATTGTGAACTACTGCAATAACCTAAATATTAATCTGTGCTTGTTTCTTTTATTGGATAGAAAACTTCGTAAAAGTGCAATAAATAAATATGTAAATATAAAAGAAGTGTTTTTTTT
>VTPC01003104.1:0-19079 GCA_011009095.1 Ignelater luminosus | reverse complement strand
TTTCTTTATGAGTTTCTTTTCAATATGCTTCCGTGGTTTGAGAGTAGAAGTAGTAAATAATATTTTGTATTGAGCTTTAATTTATTAAAGAAATAGCTATTGCAAAAATGTAGAAATTTGAAGGTAACAATTTTTATCGCTGTGAATTGTGACTTATCAGACTCTTTTCTTTGTATATGTAATGCATAGTTAGTCAATAATACTATTGGTTTGTCCAGTCCCGGCTCTAGCATTTATGTCTCTCTAAGCAAATTCAAAACTTGCTGCTCCAGTCTCTTTAAAACAATGCATTTTTTGGAAACTGTAAAGATTTAAAATCTTTCATTTGTCTATGTGAATTCTTGTCAAAATTTAAAAAATAAACAAATCAAATAAAGAACAATACAAATTAATATGAAAGCAATGTTGTGTTTAGCTTGGTATTCCCAGTCTTCGTAGAACAGCGGTATTCTATGTCTTTATTCTCCACGGTGATTAGTTTTCTTGAATATCTTTTTTTTAAAGTAACAAATAATAGAACAGAAAAGTGTTTTTTGTAGAACTGAAAGTTGCGTTTTCAAAATAACGAAGCTACTTGACATGGGCGCCGGCTGAATTGTTTGCAGGGAAGTGTAATTACATGTACTTAGGCAGGTCCACGTATAGTTAAAATCTTTGTAACCAAAAGTTGTAATTTGACCTTCCTTAGTTTAACAAATCACGTATATACCTGTACGCTTTTTATTTACTATTTCTTTCTGTATTAATGCCGCGTAGATATCTAGGGCAACGAATTCTCTAACAATTTATAAAAGAATCTAGGAATTTAAATAAATCTTGTATACTTACTCCACAGAATGTAATTCCTACTTTAGGATACCTAGCACCTCGATGCAACCATTAATTAGACGTTTCTTATTCTCGTCATATTGCATTTTATTCATAATTTTTATTTTACTTACGGTCTGGCGTCCGGTGCCCTTTGATGCGTCTTCTGCTTACTGTGTTAAGTCAGCAGTGACATGTTATTAACGTAAACAATATAAATCATGTAAGAAGAACAAATCTGTGATGTCAAGTCAGAAGAGAATAAGTTAATGTAACTTTTACCCTTAAGACTTAGCCCTACAGAAATACAAATAAAGAAACTTAGGGCTAGACATCTTGTGTATCCGAATAAATTATGTGAGCTGATTTTTAGATGTCTATATCAAACTTTGCGGTTCCAAATTACTAATTTGTCAAGCTGATTGAAATCTTTGAACAAATCAGGATTTTTGATTCTTTTTGAACCGATAGGGCTGTTTGGACCGATCAGATTCCTAGAACTGTTCAAAAGGATGTCTAGATTTCTTTTACCGGTCTGGTGTTTTCCGAATTGGTTGGATTATATCTGTAATAAGCCTGCAATGGTTTTCCTGGTAAGGTAAAAAGATGCTGAAGGAAGCTCTTCAGCTTTTAAAAATCAGTGGTGTCGAAAAAGGGAGAATTTTGGAAAGCTTACTCTAATTCATTGGCACTTGTTCATAAACCTTAATTTAACTTTGATACATCTTCAGTCAGGTATTACTTAATTCACTCTTCTCACATGTTCAACGATTTTTCCAGTAAGATTCGACATTAATTTGTTTTGCAATTCTCAGTTGACACAACTGATAAGAATCTACAGAAATATAGCTATATTTAAGAATGTTTCCAACATTATACTTTATAAATAAGATAAGATAATCGAAACGTGACCAAATAACAGTGGCGGCTCGTGAGTTTCGGAACAGGTGAAGCGTTTTGCATTGAAATCTTAGAAATGAACAAATATTTAACAAGATAAAAGGCAGCAAACTTGTTGATGACATCATCATAAAATGGTTGAGTCCTTTTTCAATAGATATTCTTCCTACATGTGAAAGTCTTTCCTGGGCCATTGAATTGCGCAAGTATGGTTTGATTCTTTTCAAGCGCGAGAAACTTTTTTCTACTGACGAACTTGTTGATGGTATGATAAGAATTAGACAAAATAATTTATGAGCTTCTTTAAATAGGTATTTGTTTATTCTCGTGCAACAAAAGCATTACTTCTTGGAGGTTCTTGCTTTTATATTGCTGATCAGAACTACTAAATAAACTGGAATATGTTTGTTTCAAATTATAAAGTTATACTATATTGTAATTTAGAATATTCATCAAACTTAGAAACGCCAGCAAGAGAAATGAATAACAATTTATTCATGTCTTGAAATATAGTGTCTATTTGCATCAAAATGGTATCTTAGATTTCATAAAATAGCAGCTTATAACTTTCTAATATTTGTTTGTCAGATAAGGCACCTCTAACTTGCCTTCTTTGATTAATATGTGTGTTTATCAAAGCTTCATTAAATATTGTCTTACATTCAGTTTCGTTTCTTTTTAACTGAAATTTTGGATAATCCTAAATGACGTAAAAACTGAAAACACCGTCAAAGCAACTAAAAAATGCAACGTATAACCGATGCGATCCACCGCATCTGAAAGCTGTATACTTATAGTGAATCGCTGTTCGTTTTCTTTAAAAACACTTCTGGCTCGGCCAATTTGGGCAGTGTTTGTACTGCATATGACAGCGTAGGAAGTCTGTTGTCATGGCAACGCGTCTTTCTTGTTGAAACGTTCGCCTAGAATTTTCATATCGCTTCAACTCAATGTTAAGCTTAGTGCAAGTGACTTTATGCTTTGCGTTCGTGTTGGTCCATAACAGGGGCAGGTAGAAGCATCAGAGACATTCAGATCAGATGTCTCAATTGACGTACAATAACCTATACGTTTGCAAAAGATCTTTTTTTACAAGCAGGGTTAATTAGATGTCCTGTTCAGTTTTGCTTATTTGATCGCATGGTATTTGAGATGTAGACTAGACAGGATGAAATCAAGCCCCATGATCAACTCTAGTTCAAGTGTAATTGATCTAGCTTATATTAGTACTTGTCAGTTCAGTTCATTAATGTGCGAGATTTTGTATTCTTGACCTTTAACTTCATTTCTTTTTCATAATGTCGAACTTATAACTAAGATAAATTCTGATGCAACGTCAACTTACACATTTTAATTTGCTAACGAACGTTCAAGTCAAATTGCTTTGCTACTACATACATTATTTTAGTGCAATAATTAAGTGAGCAATTCCCAATTAAAAGTTTCTAACTACGACCAAAATCCGTTTATGACACGGAAACATCTAGTTCTTCCTTTTACATTTCACCGTTTGCCGGTTGCAAGGTAACCACCTTTGCGGTTCAATAGAGGGTAGTGTTTCAAAACGATATATCAGTCTTATAAAATATACTATAAAATGTTATAAATTATAATAATTGTTTGAGAATCTTAAATTGTTGAGAAAGTCTAAAATCTGTTAGATGCCGTAACACTGTTATAATATTGTTGAATTTATAATAATGAGTATAAGAATTACAAAAGGTTAAACTTGCTACCATTAATATACTTTTAATAGACAGGATGGAACAGTTCGTCGGAATTGTAGAGAAAGCTATAAGAACAAACGAGAGGAAATGTGGATTTTACTTAAGTGAACGAAGGATAAAACATACTTCTAATACTTGCTTGAAGAATTGTGAAAACGAAGACAGGTAGTTTTTACTTTTAAAGTCGACTTAATTGTTTTATTATTTGTTAAACAGCAACTGCTTTAGTTACAAAGCGCCTTCCTAGAAAATAAGAAGAAATACAGTGTACGATATGTGATCGGCTTAAAAATTAAGACGTAATGTGTGTAATATTTTTTAGAATAATATATTTGTGTATTAATCCAAAACCCTCCGAGTCAATACCTTAATTATTGATTTTCTTCTCTTTATGAAAATTACCTCTAAAAAAGTTACAAGTTCTTTATTGATAAATACAAACTTGGAAGGATTCCTTCATTAATATTTTTGATCACAGTCATTTCTCTGTATGCCCAGTTTTCTTCTTAAAAGCTTTACTTTTGTTTGAATCTTCTTCACGTAACATTGAGAATTCGATTATGCTACAAAATCAACATATTAATCTTCTGATGAGGTACTTTGATGTTTATTGATGAACTGTATACTAGACACAGGTGTTCACACACCATATGTAAATGGATTCTCCCTAAATTATGCAAATTAAATATATGAAGATAATCGTGTGCTTTACAAAGTACTGGAGTACTATAAAAGCCTAACGCATTTTGCAGGACGGAAGTTCCAATATAAGCCTTGTGGTCCTATAGTGATCAACAACTCTGCAAGGTGACATAGTTAAGTACCTTTATTATTTGTTTTTGATTTTGCTTATTGTACTTTGTTACCTTATTTCAAAAAATATCGTTTCTATCTTTTTGGCCTCTTTATATGAATACCTGTCTATCTACTATTTAAACTCTTTTATCAATTAAGCTCGCTCCAATCTGTCTGCGGTTCTCTTCTTCACATCAAAACGCGACTGAAATCTATGTACGTTATAAATGTAATTGCAATTACACTTATCATATTCTTTTAATCCTATATTTTATTATCTTTATTATACCTCGTGACAATAACTGCAAAATACAAAACAAAGACACACAAGGTAGACTTTTACTTTTATAATTAGACAACAAAAAGGTAATGTAATTAAGTATGCTTTCAGGTAAAGGTCTTGTTTCTTGTGATAAAATCAAACTTGCGAGTGGAATAGGCATTGGTAGTACTATTACGAAAATTTTGTAACGGTCATTTTTGCTTCCGTTACATGTGAATATATCTAATCTGTGCTTTCGGTGGGTTTCTGTATTTTCTAATAGTTTTCTTTCGTTGGAAAGGTGTTTTGATAGCGATGAGTCCACACTGAGAGGCTGATCAATTTTTTGTCATAGTTTTCAATGTTATTTAAAATCATTTAGGGTTGACGAACTTTCATTTATATATACTTCAGCAAGCGGAACGCAAGATATTTATTTCCAACGCCAAGTTTATTTTTACATTGCAGGTTTATAGAATTTGAACAGCTGAGCTGTTAGCGGATAGTTCTTCTATTGAATTGTGTTTAATCTTAGAAACTGGTTATAGTTTTTTAATTAAAATTTTCTTCGTGATTTGACTAATTATTTCTTTGCACCTCGCGGGTGAAATAAATGAAGGATCAGGTGTTGAGTTTGATACTAATTACCATCATTTTTCAAATTTTTTTTGAATGGTTTCTTAAATCGAATTCTAACCGAGATTTTGTCAGCCTGGATCTCAAGTTTTTCTGTGGAGTTACGTTGAAATTATCCGATTGGTTTAGCGATTTGTCGAGTAGGTTGGGGGTTCTTTTTCTAACAAGGGGCAGGCCGTTTGTTCCCGGTGAATCTGTTGAACCTGGTTCATTGCTGTGAGGGATGAAGACCTTTTTGTGTATGCAAAGCTTTACACTCAGGGCGAGTTTTGCTTTTCTTGATTATATCAACGGTAGTTTTGATGGGGTTCTTTTCCACTTGTAGATTCTTGGAACGCGGGGTCAAGAACGACTATTGCAATTTTAACATTCTGACGTTTGAAAAAATCAAGCAGTCCTTTGTAGATTTAAGTCGCTTTCATCTCCTTATAGCCAAGGGCATGGTTTTAAGAGGAAAAATACGGAAGGATTATGGTTGAACGGTCCAGGAAGTAAAGATACTCCTGTTGAGAAAATGCATCATCTCGACTTCTGCTTTCGGGGTTACTTGAATTTTTGCACAGACTTGAAAACACCCCGCTCAACTCCACACATGAGTACAACTCGCCATGCTCAGAAAGAATTTTCCAAATTCTTTTAAATCTATCAAGATTTTATCAATCACACTTAAGTAATTACGGTTAATTACTTTAATTCATTATTCTTTGACCGTTAACATTTATTATTATTGTTGCTGACTTCCATTATTTCATATAACTTTCTTATTTGCTAACTGTACTTGGAACGCGACCTTAGAAGGTGTTTTAGTACTATAGGTTTGTTTCAGGTGAATCTACCTCTGCATACAGATCAATATTTCAGCGGGTATTTCTGGGTAAGGTTTTTTTATAACTTCTCTGTTATCGATTCCAAGTGTTACTCTAAATCTTTATGATCAAAGACCTTAGTTTTTTATAGCTTTGATTTTTACATTTTTCTTTGTTACTTGATTAATAATTTTGATTGCATATAACTTTTTCAAATTTCTCTAAAATTTATAATTAAAGGTATTTAGATTACGAATTGCGGTTAAATTATTTTTTTTTGTATATTTATACTTTTCTAAACTTTCAATTTATTTTCACCATAGATCATAGGAGTGTTTGTGATTGATACGACCTCTAAGTTTTCTTTAAATTTTATTTATGTTTGGTTCTCTTGATAATGTATTTAAAAATGTTTTCATAAATCTTACATGGAAATATTAATTACTTAATCTAATTGTTAAATTCTTGCTTTAATTTGTTTTGATTGATTTAATTGCTTGTTCAATTGGTATAGATTTATAACATTGTACCTGTTATGTATTTTGAATTTTTGAGTTTTTGGATTAAAAACACTGGCCCCCGTATTTTTCTATTGATGAAATTTTTCTACTACATGTATGAACTATATTTTTTGTGTTTTATTATATGTATGATCTCCTTATCACATACTCAAAATCTTCTGAACTGGCCGGCCTAAAACCAATATGCGTCTTAGTTAGTTTCAATTAAATTTAAGTACCTGTAACGTGAGGTTACGTTACAATGGAAATGTAACTGTGTCAGTTTGTTAATGTCATTACTTCTTCACTAGCTTAGTGATAATACGTTAAGTTCACGTTTGTGAGTTTCACAGTTTAAATCCTCGAATCGACCACTATGATAAGGTCTTAAAATTAGTATTAGCAAAAAAGAGAACAGTAACTTCCATCGAGTTTCCAATTTTAGGGTTGGATTTTGGCAAACCATGGACAAGACCGCATCTATAATTTTGTCTGATGCCTTGGTTCTTTTGTTTGCACGTCTTTTCAAACTGTTTATTGTTGTGCCATAAGAGAACGCGTTTGCTTGTTAGTCTGTTGACGTTTACTAAATTGAAACTTAGGTGCATAAGCAATACTACAATAAATAGGTTGATTGTTTGACATTTACAATTCTAAAAGTAGTTCATTGGCAAAACACAAAGTAATCTTGGTATATAAAGTTCCAAAGTTGACTCAAGGTCTCACGAAATTATTTATTTTCATTTAGGTACATTCAAAACTGTTGCTTTAATTGCCTCTCTCCCTTCTTACAACACAACATGAGGGTGATTTTCTCGATTTCTTACATCAGTTGCAGTTTTAAAAGATGTTATAATTATTATATGAGAAATTTGTTTCAGAGAAAAATCCTATATTAAATTTACTGTAACAGAAGAACTCGTGCACGAAATAGTGTATGAAAACTTTCCGGAATACCATAACGATGAGTTAACTTTGGGTTAAAAGTCGTGGTTTGTGTTTGGGTTAGTTGAAATTAGTTATAAAATAATTTCCATAACTATGAGAAAATTTATAAAATTGTTATTAGATTCCTACGTCTAGTTGAAAATTTATTAAAACTAATTTATGAACTATTTAACACATTGTTACATTTTCTGGTCATAAGGGTATTAAACAAGAAATTAATTCCGATTATTCAGTAAAGATTTTAAGTAGTTATATTATTACAACATTAAAATTTACAAAAAGCATGCCGCTTTAGGTTTTGGAGTTGATTTATTTTATTGTTTTTCACACAGAATGATTTATAGTTCTTTTCAGTATTTATTTAGTATCTTAATAAATTTGAGATTATTAGGGTTATGCAAATTATGACGAAAATAAAAATTACCCAATGATTCCGTTGGTTTCTATTCTAAAATTTACAAAAACTGAAAAGATACAGTTTTAGATTCCTCAAGTAGTAATATAAATTCAACAGACAACACAACATTGAATTTTATAACGTAACTACCAAACATTCAGTTGTATCGCTAAAAATGTATGTTCATTAAATCTTGCATAAATTGATTTACTTTCCAGGTAGTACAAACTTTCTAATTTATTTCCAATTTTGTCTTTGCAAAATTAAAAGCAACGTGGAGAATTTCAGTTTACTTGAGAATGTAATAAATTAGTGATTAACAGATTGCTGTACAAAAAGGAGAAAAGTTAAGGCGTAGGATGTAGAACGAGAGTTCCTGATTAAATCAGTTCTTTCAAAGTCAAAGCAGAATTCCACACAGATAAAGTGTTTTCCAAAATACAGCCTACCCAGTTTACCTATTGATTTTATAATTGAAACAGTGTAGAATTGAATTCTGTTTTACAGCCTACTTTGAAGCTAGAAAAAGCCAGTGAAGTGAAACCAAAAGCGAATAAGAAAAATCGTCGTGAAAACGTTAGCGTGCAAAATAAATCGAATCAGACTAAATTCCTTTACTTTCAACCGTAAATGATCTATCTGCCTTTTGCGATCCCACGCACTTGGTTAAACTTGGTTTCTTGAAAATTGCTTTCTTACAAACGATGCTTTTTGAAGATTTCATAATGTATTTTTCAGTTATATCAAACAGTATTCGATGATTTTCTTTAAGGTAACAAATTGACAAATAGAGCTAGAGTAGTTGTACAACATTTCGTCTTTCTCCATAAAATTGAATTCCTGTACATCTAATATCCTAGATTATTTAAGTACCTACCTTAAATATTAAATCTTGTTAGTGTATACTGATTAACTGTTAAATAAAATTACAGTTGTTAATTAATTAAGAATGTATGTGTTTTTAGTGGTTTTACCAAGGCTGTTTATGAAAAATATTCTTTTGCAATTACAGTAATTAAGAAACATCAATTAATAATGCTAGATTAAGAAACAGAAGACAAAATTCAAATGCATTGAAATTGCCCTCTCTCTGATCATGCGTTCTAGTTTCCACGTCAAAATTGTTGCATATTTTTTTTGTTGTAGAGGGAGAGTTTTACGTAACCTAAAACATAAGAAAATGAATAAATATAAGTATAATTTTAACCGAAAAGGGTTTCGTTAGGTTAGGTCAAATTTTTTGAATTCTAGGTTCGTAATGTAGTTACATAATTTCTTCACAATGTTCCGAGGTTTTTCTCCATCATACGTGAACGGTAAAATATTTTGTTTTGCTATCTGCGACAAAGTTGTAGAGTCCAAGTTAAAAGAAATAACTTTGTTGAACATATCAATGCGAAACACTCACACCTTGGGTTTTAGAAATAATTTCAATGTTCATTATGATGACATCAAAAACGGCAAAGGTTTCTTCTGATTAAGTGCGCAGCATTTACAGATCGGGAATAGAAGAACTGTCTTTAGCGATTACCAGACTATCTGCTCATTCATACTTGATGAAATTCTATCCGTTAGTATGGTGTCGCCATTGCATTTTTCAAAGATATCAAAATGGCACTAAGGTTTCATTCTACTTAAGGTTATGTCTGCAGAACCAGTAAAACGACTTTTTTATTTTTCCAGATTGAGCTCCTAGAAATCAGGGAAAATTAGCTTAAATTCAATTCTAAAAATGTATTTCTGCAAGAGTTCATCGGCAAAAAACAAAAGGCGATTGTCTATACTAACCATTTTGAGAAAATGACTAAAAATACCAAACATTCACCGATGGCAACAAAATTTAAATATGTATCAGGTAAAAGCCTCTAAGCATAATCGGCGTAAGTGCAATTTACTTATGCCACCCTCATAATTTTCCGGTATATCTCCGGAACGAAATGTCTTATCAAAGTGGAAATCCTTCTTGGTGAATGGTGCTTAATGACTGAATATATGAGCTCTTCGACTGTCTTTCCGTTAAGATATTATTGAAAACTAAATTTCGACTACTTTTGACTCATTGTAGTTGGTCGTGGTCGAGGTATTTTGCAAAATATCTCTCTTTCATTGGATACCTTAAAGTATCAGCTACAAGAAAAGCTCTTGATTGTATCCTATAAACCATCAATTGATTGTTAAATTTTTAAAAAGAATAATAACGCCTTGAACACAAATCCGAAAAAATTCCAAAACCAAATCGTTCGAGTTGTAGATGAAAAATATCGAAACAATCTGAAGCAATTAACACATGGGCTGAAAAGTCCCAGGCCTAACAAATAGATGGCGCTAGTTCTATTGCATTCACCGCTTTTTCAGTTAGTACTAACCTTCAAAAGACAGCTGTTAAAATTTCATGATATTCTATTCATTATTTTGTGAGTTACTGTGCTAAGAGTGACGCTACTTTTGTTATTTTCAAAACAATGGATCAAAAACAATCTCGTGTTTTAATTTTACACTGCTTCTTGATGGGAAAAAATACCGTTCAAGCGAAGCAATGGCTTGAAAAGTGTTATGGGGACTCCGCTCCATCAGAAACAACAATAAAACGTTGGTTTGCTGACTTCAAACGTGGTCGTAGAGACACCGATGATGCAGAACGCAGTGGACGTCCAAATGAGGCGGTAACACCAGAAAACATCAAAAAAATCCACAAAATCATTTTGAATGATCGAAAAGTGAAGTTGCGTGAGTTAGCTGACATTGTAAAGATATCAAAAGAACGTGTTGGCTTTATATTGCATGAGCATTTGACTATGAGAAAGCTCTGCTCAAAGTGGGTGCCGCGTTTGCTCACTGTTCACCAAAAACAAGAACTTGTTGATGTTTCTGAGCAGTCTTTGGCTATGTTTAAACGTAACAAACAGGCATTTTTGCGTCGATATGTCACAATGGATGAAACATGGATCCATCACTTCACTCCGGAATCAAAACGATCGTCATCTGAGTGAACAGCAACTGGTGAACCTCGTCCAAAGCGACCGAAAGCACAACAATCGGCTAGAAAGGTTATGGCCTCGGTATTTTGGGATGTGCGTGGTGTAATATTCATCGACTATCTTGAGAAGGGAAACACCATCAACAGTGAATATTATATAGCGTTATTGGAGCGTTTGAAGGCCGAAATTGCAAAGAAACGACCGCATATGGCAAAGAAAAAAATTTTGTTTCATCAAGACAACGCACCGTGTCACAAGTCAATCAAAACAATGGCAAAACTACATGAATTGAACTTCGAATTGCTCCCACATCCACCGTATTCGCCAGATCTGGCTCCCAGCGACTACTGGCTGAAACTGAGTCCTATTTTGAGGCAAAAGATAAATCGTTCTACAAAAGTGGTATTGAAATGTTAGAGCGGCGCTGGAATGATTGCGTTGTTCTTGATGGAAATTAAGTTGATGAATAAAGCTAATTTTGAACAAGAAAAACCGTGTTTTCTTTGTTAGGCCTGGGACTTTTCAGCCCATGTGTTATGTAACTCACATTACGAACTTTGAACTCAGACAAAACGCTTATTAACCTAATCTAGCAGAAACCCTTGGAAAACAGACTATTTTGGTCAGATATTAGCGATTTTTGTTGAGATATCTCATTTCAGAATTTTGCTGCTGCACTGTAGCGTAATATACTTTTTTAAAACGTATATAAGCGCTTGCTTAGATCTCTACCTATTATATAAAAATTTATCATACAAAGTAGAGTCGTAAGCATGGTAGAACAAATATACGTCTGCACACCAACAGGCAGTGAAATGATTGAATCTTTAGCATTACATTGTGGCTTGAAAATAATTCTGTTTTTTTTGTCCAAAAAGTTGTGCAGACGTATGTTGGTTTCATCACGATTGACTCACAATTAGTTGGTTCTTCACTCTGTTGTAAAAAACTAGATATCTTTCAGATATATACAGAAAATTCTAGCCCAATACCTCAGGTTGTCTTTAAGTTATTAAAAAAAGAAAAGGTTATTAGCAAAACTTGAACACTCTGTATCTGATGTTCTATCACACCCGACATATTGACCATTCCAGTACGCAACGATTATTCTGACGCGGAGTGTACTATTCATAGCAACATTCCAGTGTTTAAAATCTCAAAAATTAAGTCAGGGAAATGATAGTTTACAGGCCGAGCAGGCCTCTTCCAGGACGAGCTGCTAGCCGAGACCTGGAAGCCTGCAAATCTTTGAGTAATGGCATTTGCAGAAATAAATTTTTAATTAAGACAAAACAAAAAACAGATCTTTAATTGACCTATAAATAATTAAACCAGTAAATTTATAGTTACGGTTTTCGCTAAAGCTAGATCAGCGCCAGTGATCTCATTACGAACAATCTCAACAACGTAACAACATTGAGCATATGAACACGAACAGTTTTAGAAGACCCAATTTTATTTTTAAAGAAATGCAAGGATAGCTTTATTGCTAAACTGAGTGTAGTTCTGAAAAAGAAACACTTCTTGGTAACATATTTTCATAGTAAATATGCGTGCTCCAATAACTTATATACATCATCTCTAAATGATTGAAAAAATAATAAAGTATTCATACTGAGACTTGAACGCTCTCTATCATGAAAACGGTTATTCTTGAACATACTTGTTAGTCATTACAAAATTTTAGAAGTATCTTATTTGCAACTGCTTTCTTTATCAATGCAGTTCTTTGTGAATTCTCTTTTAAATGCATGTTCAGCTTTGAGAAAAGTTTCAAGAAGTTAAGTTTGACGAGTAGCGAGCTAGCACTATAACCGAAATGTTTTTGTGTATCAAAAATTGAAATATCGATTGTGTTGCGATAGTTCAAACTGATTGTCTAACTGTGTAGGAAAAATTTCTGGTACACAATTTTACTGACACCAGAAAAAAATCATCAAGTGCTTTTTGTCGCGCTTTCCACTTTTTGGGCTTTCTTCAGACTTGTGGCTACGGATGTTTGCCTTGCAACGTCTACCAGGTTTGAAATTGCAGCTTGAGGAAGGATGTTTTAAGACGGTACAGGAAATAAAGTCGAAACGCACGAGTGATTGATGCGCAACAGCAAAAATTCTTTCACAGAATGTTTGAAACATGGCAGAAGTGCTAGAATGATTGTACGCAGTGACAAGAAGAACTAGTACAAAAAGGATGTAATTAGTAATATAACTTTTATTGTTTCTAATATACCCTAGTAATATTTCTGTAAATGGCAGCCTTTCCGTGCTAATAATTTAGAAATGATTGAGTAACAGCACACAGTTTCCTCACTGTATTTTGATATTTTCACCGTTAATTTAATCATAGTCAAAACTTTCTCAAAATCTATTGATATCAGTTTTTATGATTTATAGTGAATTGCAATTAGAAAATCCAGGTGTTTATTCTTTACTAATGATTTCAAGGTAACGTTTTAAAACAATAGAAAATGAAGTATGAAGTCTTAAGAATATTCCAGCATCAAAGTAGAAAGTAATCATGAAATATACTGCTTTAAGTATAAAGAAAATTGAAGAAAATATTGTTAAATAACAGAATTTACTAATGAGCATTAAAATTGAAGTAGTACATCTAAACATGGCAAAGAAAGTACTAAAAATATATGTTGGGATTTACATACAGACAATGTTGTTGCAATAACAAGAAATAAGTTACTACCAGTTTTATACCCGTAAAATGATATAGGAAAGCAAGACACTTGATATGCAAGTATTTAAAAAAAAATTAGTTAAAAAACCCAACATCATAAAGTTGCCGATGCCCAAGAATCAGTTTTCCTTACTTTCCGAATCTCTTACGGGATGTGCAGTTTAGTACAAATGCTACTAACACAAGCAGTAGATATTTAACCATTAGCAAAGCTTTTGCATATTTCCTGAATAATATCAAATGCGTTTTTAATATACTGCAAAATACTGAACATCAAGTTATCTAGTTGTACAGAAACAGCATTACCTGTAATTTACTGTTGTTTGACTCCTCTAGTAACTGCTACTGTTTAATAATATGCAGATGTCGGGAGTCTTCAATTTGTCTTTCTTTAGCTTTATTTGTCGTGTCAGCATTTTCAACAAGTCTCATTATGCATCTTGAATCTGAATGAATAAATTCGACAACTTAATAAAATTTAGATTATTAATAACTAAGAAACCTTAATATTTGAAATGTAAAGAATGGCTTGATCGTCGAAGAAATTGCAGGATAGAAAAAGGTATACTTTGCAATCTTAAAATCTGCTAATAGAACAAAAAACATTCAACTTTCACTGTAAACGTCCTGAAACCAGTAGGACAAATCAATTCTCTGAAAGAAAATCTTACACTACCAGTCTGTCGTAAACATTTTTCGAGACTTCTTCATCGAAGACTGAAATGACGGATTTCAATTCACAAGGACAGTAATGCTAATCCTCAATTTTATTCATAAATCTCTTCCAATAGACGAGGGATTCTTTGATCCATATAATATTATGTAACCAGCTAAAAAGAAATTCTAATTTAATTGGATTTTTACAAAGACATCAAAAAAATTACACAGTTCTAAATTTATGCTGCCTAAGAAAGCAACGGTTTTTACGATAATATTTTCTTTAGTGTCAGTCTTTCAGAGCCAAATCAAAGTTTTTCTTGTAAGAATGGTATGCTGAGATGCTTTTTACGAAAAAACAAATTTTTGCTTTTATTGTTATCGAGAGATAACAAATCCGGATTGATTTATGAAGAGTTGGCTTTTATTTTAGAAAAAAATAAACCGCATCTACTTAATTAAGTGGTACTCTTTGGATAGTTGCTTAAAGTGAACAGCTCACTGCATCTAATCTTTGTTTAACTTTGAAGTGTACTACTAACAGTTTACCATCATCTCCACTACAGAACAGCAAGTCTTGTACAATAGATGATGATGTAGTGGTCTATTTAACAAGTTTTGGGTTCATTACATAACATCTTGACAAATTCTCAAATTAACTTTAAAACACTTGACAAACATTTCTCAAGTTGATGAATTTTCCCTTCTGAACACCTTTTTCTAATTGAGTTATATAAAATTATTTTTTTTATTCCTGATAGTATTTACGATTAAGATGGTTCATCAATGGTACATATTCCCTTGCATGTTGGCCTATGATAAAAGCTTTTGACTATTTACACTTGTATTGCTTTACAAAGACTTGGAGAAATGAAGATTTTAATGAAGACATTAGCAACGTTACTACCTTAAGATGTTTATTTTATTTCATCTTTTATTGCCATAAATTGCTGTATAAAACACGGTACGTTATGAATTTAGTGTATTTTATTACCTTACCTATAAAATATTATAGGGCATAAAAAATAGGGCAGGGGCATTTACGTGCGTCATTTTCAAATTATTTTGCAAGTTGTAATCTAACATGTTTCCGTTTTGTAGGTTTTGTTGTCGCTAGCGCATTCGTGCATAGTGCAATAGACCATAACAAGACCCAACGTAATTACAGTTTCGTGAATTAATGGACCGCAAAACGAATATGTGAATTAAGCTTGAAGTTATAGCCATGAAGTTTATACAATTTGCAGTAATAGTAACACAGTGTGGTGTAGACTTCCAGCTTCTATCTCTTGTTATTCTCGTTGTTTGAAAATCGTCGATCGGATTTTCCAGAAATTTAAATATTTTAGAAACTAACAAGAAATAGGAATCAAAATTACTCCCTGTTGATATAAACCCACAGATGCAGAGTGCCCCTATCAATTTTTGGAAGATTGGTTGTTATGTTTACACCCTGGGCTTTTTATGTTTATGATCTTAGAACCGTACTTGCCTTTCAAATATCTTCTTCGTGCTGCTTTGCACTTTGGCGCTTCCAGTCGTCATTCACAACGCCAGCGGGGTAACTTTTATAGCTATCTAAAGCTTTTATCCACCTCTCTCATCATCTGTTTTCAGTTTCAGACTGGCTTTCATTCCCGCAATTTATACAAAAATATTTTATTACCACATATTCAACAAATAATAAGTCTCAAAAGTTAAATTTATTATCTGGAGAACCCTAAATTGTTGTGTTCTGTTTACACAATTTTAATTTAATTTTTTCTAACAGAATGTTAAATATTTCCCACTGAAAACGTTCGGTAAACCCCTGAAACAAATAGATAATACTTTTATAAATTAATAAAATTTTCAAATGATTTATATATTGAAACAGTTGTTAATATTGGAGGTTTTCTCTGCTAATGTTCTGAACATTTATTTTGTAGCCTTTATCGCCAGCCAATAAATTTGTAATTAATGGTGGATATCTAGAGATCAACCTGTTTTGTAAATTGAACCAATGCTTAATTCCAATTTATTTAGGATATGGTCCATTTGTAGCTAATTATATGGGATCTTATTAATTAATTGTTATGGTTATTTCTATTTACATGCTTTTCCGTTGCGTACTGCGGAGAGCTTGTTAATTTTGCTGAAAAAGAGATCGTTTCCGAGGATTACGTTTTTAATTGCAAATAACTGGAAACATACTTTTCCATTTCGTTTTGTGGAAAGCCTTATTAATTTAGTGAGAAAAAATGACTTTTTTTCTTTGATTATCCTCTGCACTTCATAAATTACGAATAACTAAAGCCAAAGCTGCTTACAAAATAAATGAGAAAAATTATTAAAAATATGTGAATTTACTTCTTTAGTTAAGACGATCCGACAAAAATGCCTTTAAAAATGAAATGTTTAATAAACGACTATTACAATGTAGAGTTCATAAATTTACAAAACAATTAATAATGCAGTTGTTATTTTCTTCTAGAAAGAATTTTCTTTATTTCAATTATACTGGGTAAATAACAATATTGATCTATCTGTCTGATGTTGTAAGCAGCAACAGGAGGTTAATTAGGATGTACAATAACATGATCGTTAGGTTTTTCCAGTCTTCTTTATAAAATGTTCTTTGACAAAAAAAAAGTAAACAACTTTAAATAATAATGAACAAACAATGACCGCTAACTACTATCGATCTTACTGTAATTAGTCTAGTTGAAAATTCCAAACAAGATAGTTATAATTAATATAGAGTGTCTGTTTATGTTTTTGTTTATTGAGTTTCTTTAGTTTTGATATACAGAGAGGCGAATTAGAGTGATCAGAAGTTTAATTAGATGATCTACTTTATTATCTCAGAAGCAGCGTGTGAAACCAAAGTCAAATCTTCTACATGGTTATTTCTCTTATTACTGTATGCTGTCTACATTTCTCTGGATTTGTGTAGCTCATACAACTAAACTTTTTTAAGCTGTGTCTCAGGAAGCCAGGGAAAAGATATATCACAGTATGTATCTTTAAAATGTTTTGTACAATTTATTTTTGAATCTTCTATTTTTTCGTTTTTTCGTTCAATATTTCTTATTTCTGAATTATTATTATTTTTTTGCAATATTACAATTTTATCTTCAATTGTCTACTAAATAAAATTATTATACTTAAAGGTAATATAAACTTACTAATAACAAATCTACAAAAATAGAGATTAGCTGATTTTTAAATCTGCTTATTTCTCCTTTGCAACGTAAGAAAATGTAATAACGGCTGTTGCATATAATCTTTTCTAAAGTAACTTCTTGTCATTAATAAAGTAATACAATCGTACAAAGATAATTCTTGACCTTGCAGCTAACATAAAAAGTAAAACTAACCCAACTGTTCATTTGCTAATTGAGGACAATCGTCGAACTTGTTTTTAATATCTAAAGAATGTATAATTTCGTCGAAGCGATTATGAGCTGATTAAATTTATGACCTAGTCTATTTACTGCTAAAATATAACGTTATAACTCAAATTTCATAAATTATAATAATAATAATAATAATAATAATTTATTAACGGACATCCATTTACAAACAAATCTTATCAAAACATTAACCAAAATAACTACAGATATATAATGTAATATAGAATAAATATAAATATAAAATATTGCTACATATTTAGTGCATTTCTTAAGGAGCACTTGAATTTGTTGAAGGAAGTACCAAAGAATTCCAAATTATCATGTGTACATGCTAAGTGACATTCTACAGTGAGGAGAATTTGCACCATACGCAGTTCGATGGAAAGGAATATTGAAAATTGGTAAATTACGTAAATTGGTATTTTTTATGTTCAAAGAAAAACATTGAAGTATTTGAGAACAGTTAACAAATTATATAAGTGAGAGTGCGAAAACAAAAACAAACATGAAAACAGAGAGTAGCAGGTACATATTTTGCAAGCTGTTCTACGTAGATAGAAATGTGTTTCTTAAATCTACACTTAATTTGGCTAAGAAAGTTGTTTTTACATTCTTTCTGTAAAATGCATTGTTTTTTTAATAAAATTGCTCTTTTCGAAATTAATTAAATTGTGTTTATGAAAACCTTTCTTCAAGGCTACTGGTAGTAGGTGTGCAATTGGCAAAGTGAATGTTGAAATATTTTTCTTGTTTTTCAGAATTTGTAAGTAGAGAACTTGCAAAAAACATGCAACTCAGACTATTGTACATAATAATGTCTCCAGAAAGTTTTTCCGAGCCTCTCTTCTACCAGGAAATGGGGATAACAAACCATGTTTCATTTGGGCTCCACAGGAATTATATGTCAAAGAACTATCAATATTGACCTGGTAGTTTTCAAGATTTAGTAAAAAAAGTAGGCCATTTTTGGCCTTTGGCTTGCTCGTTTTCCAATCCTATGATGCACCAAGCAAAAACGTTTCGGAATACGAAATCACTGGCAAATATGTTTTAATCTCACTAGTTCAGATTCAAAGAGAAGGCTGATACTGAGTTTCTAGATATTTTTGTATACATATTATGGTGCTCAAAAGTTAGTTTTTATTTAGTTTTTTATTATTAAAAGTATCACAATTGACATTCGCAGACAAAAGAAAATTGACGTTACGCAATAAATAGTCGACTAATGATAATAAAAGGTCAAGCATGTGCTAAGATTGTTGTTGTTGCCAGACTATGATTCATCTATCATGATATTTCTCTGGTATATGATATATTGATAAAAATAAAAAGGCCCTTTTATTATGATTTTTCCATTACTTACAGTGATAATCATTTGTTCGACTTTTGTCCAGCTAGAAGCCTAAACATCACAATGTGCAATATACGCAATGACAGCAAATACATTAGTACATTTCAGCGGTGTGTTTATATTTCCATTGCTACCCGTAATATTCTAGCTCACCAGCGTTGTCATTACTTCTCCATATACCCTCTTTGTAAATAGGGTATGGTTTTCAAAAATGACAAGGATAGCTATTTTT
>VTPC01003102.1:43172-102257 GCA_011009095.1 Ignelater luminosus | reverse complement strand
TCTCCATTACTCCAGCCATTTCCACTAGCAAAACCTTTGGAACCAGGTGGAGCGTTCTTCATAAGGTTAATGAACGACCATTAACTTTCGTGGAAAGACGAGAACTGGGGGTACATACGTTCCTGAAGAGCTAACGCAACATATTACTGTTATAAGTTCTCCCCTTTCTGCACTTGTTATCTTCCCGACTTGCTTCAAACCTTTTTGAGTTATGATTCTAGATGGCCGATGAACAGTATCAAGACCATATTGTAAATGTCATTAGGGCCATAATTGTACTTCTCGTAGAGGGCTGAAAGATTAGCAAAAAATCGGTCAACTTCAGCTTTATTAAAGCTCATAACTCGATTTAAACTTGTTGGTTCTGGGGATCTAAGAGAAATATCCGGATGTCGTTTTATGAATCCTCTGTAGAAATCCCAGTCTGCCATTTTCGGTCTTTTTTTATTCTCGAATCTCTTTTCTTTTCCTAACTTAACAGCATACTGGTAAGCCACTATTCGAAATTCTTCAATGGTCAGTCCATAAAACCTTTGTGATAGTTTTAAACAGTACCTCTCTAAGGCATTTTCTTGTTCGATCGTGAAAACTCTTTTTATATCTGTTTGCTTAGGTAATGCAGGTAAATTTTCTTTATTACGACTTCTGTTTTTAACATGATCTCGAAGAGTTGTTGAAGGAATATTAAACTCTCTACTAGCATCCATAAGGATCATTTCGCTTGATCTAATTAGTGCCAATGCACTTCTTAAATCGTCCACGCGCCATTGAGCTCTTAGATTTCTTTTCTTATAATTTCAAACCATGCCGAAACAAAATAAATAATAATCGGAGCCATCTAGGCCAACAACTAGCCATATGGGACAATAGCGTCGTTTAACGCTATTGCCCTGAACAAAACTGTACGATAGTGCCCCATCAACATTGTGTTTTTTTTAAAGAAAATGTTAGGTTAGAACAAGTTGCCTGTGCATAAAAATAACATGAGACTTAATTTACGATTATATTTATTGTTTGCACCCATTAGAATTGTAAATAAATCCTTACTTACTTTCCTGTAAGCCTTCAAAGATTCTGGCGTTACTTCTCACGGTACTGTAAAAGTTTCAAAAATTATTTTTGCGTTGGACCCACATGCTTTATTCGAGATTTCAAGATGCACTGACAAAATGAAGTTAAATACATCACCTAATGCTACAGTCATAGAGACATCTATTATTGTTTCGACAAAACAGCAACTTACGCTAATTCCCCGATTACGCTATTGCCCCGGTCTCCCCTACTCAAATTGAACTTAACGTGACTTGTCATAGACTTTATCAATGATGATATTTTCCTAGCTCGAAGAATCACCAGGTTCAGGTTGGAGTCAATACATCTATAGGGCATCAGCAAGACTACGAAGCAACAGCTGTTCTTTCCTTATCGTTCATCAAATTTACACCCCTAATATCATTTACACTTGTTGTATGAATGCCTTGCCGATGCTGTTGAATGACGAGTTGAGAGAAGTGATTGCGTCTGCTAATTGAAAACTCCATTTATACTGAGTACAGAGCATGATTTGTTACTTGTATGCTGGAGACCATTTCAATTACGCAAAATTCACTAACATTTACCCATAGTAAATGCTAACTTGAAGAAATTATGACTGTCAGAATTCAACAACTGCCATTCATTATTAGTAAAGAACGGATTCCTAGGAAAGATCCTTTTTGTCAATTATTTAGGGCGTGAACGAAAACCGAATTAGAAGTTCGTTTCTATAAAAAGTAAGTCATTTGTCACCTTTTTTATTTTTCCTAAATTTCTAAATTACGAGGTTTGATCCTAAATACAGTACTTTGACTTCCTATTTTAGGATATTTTTTTTCTTTTATGTATTCCCTCAGATGATATGTAATAACTTAAACTTCGTTCGCATTTCAATGTAGCTGTGTAGGTACTTTAGCCATTTCCATGGTACCTAACTTTAATAATGCTTTGACCTCATTGCACAAGGTTACTTACGAGGATGAATTGAAGTCTCAGGCCTAACCCAGATAGGATACAAATTTGCGCAATATTTTTAAGGCATTATATTGTTTCAAGATTTATCAGTCTGGATGTGAAATAACAGAACTTTCTGTCAAATAATAACTGTTTGACGGGCTGTCAAAGTTGCTAAAGTTTTGCATGCTGTAACAATAGAGCAAGTTGAAATTTGTGCAGTTATTAATTATTTTCATATTAAGGTTTATCCCCAAAAGAAATACAAGCTGAGCTAGACGGCACATTACGCAAATCTTTCCCTTCGTGCACCACAGTTAAAACTTGGATTGCGGATTTTAAATGTGGTCGCAAGAGTACAGAAAATGCACCGCGTTCCGGATGGTCAAAAACAGCCACCACAACAGAAAATATCGAAAAAGTTCACAAAGTCGTCTTGAATAACCGACGATTGAAGTTGATGGAAATTGCATTTCAACAGAGCGGACATATTGTATACTAACCGAAGTTTTGGGGATAAGAAAGCAAAATCTGACACGCAAGACAGTTTCGAAGGAGTATTTGGACTTGTTTAAATGCAATCCAGTAGATTTCTTGCGACAATTTATTACAGTGGATAAGACGTGGATTCAACACTACACTTCAGAAACGAAGCAGCCATCGAATCAATGGACTGCCAAAGGAGAACCTTCTTCGAAAAAAGGCCAAAACAGTTCCGTCGGCCGGAAAAGTTTTGGCTTCGGTTTTTTGGGATGCCAAGGGTATTCTTTTTGGATTATCTGAAAAAGGGTAAATCAATTAACGCATACTATGCTACCTTATTTGTCCTGCTAAAAGAAAAAATCCAAGAAAAACGACCCGGATTAGTAAAGAAAAAAATTCTGTTTCACAGGGATAATGCACCCTGCCACGAGTCAGTTATTGCCATGGCAAAAACTAATTAATTGCAGTTTCAATTGGTACCCAATGCTCCCTACTTGCCGGACTTAGCCCCCTCAAATTTTAGTTTATTTCCAAACTTAAAAAAATTTCATGCTGAAAAGAAGTACGAGTCCGATGAAGATGCGATTGCTGCCACAAACGCCTATTTTGACCAGTTGGACGGAAAAGCTTATAGGGATGGAATAAAAGCACTCGAACATAGGTGGACCAAGTGTATTGAACTTGACTTACTGTTTACGCAATATTCTTTTGTTTTCTTGTCTAGGACGGAGACCTTTTAATTTATCCTTAAATCAACCAAATATAAAAAACAATCCTTTACATAAAAGATTATTCTAAAATTCTAGTTTCATGTAAGAAAACTAGAAAAAGTTGGATTAACTTTTACAGATTCACTGACTATAATCCAAGGAGTAGAAATGTCTGTGAAAAGGTGCCCCTGTAATGTTGGGAAATTAGCGTATGCAAAACTCTTAAATGCTACAGCAAAACATCTCGATTATGATGTGTTGGATGTAAAAAAAATATTATCTGGGCTAAGTGTTGACACCCAAAGTTTAATACATTTTATAATTTACAAATATGCACCTATTACATCATGTGATGTTGAACGCACCTTTTCGTGGTTCAAATCAATTTTAATAGAGAAGCATGGAAATTATATCCTTGAAAATTTAAAGCAGTATCTTACATGTAATGCTTTTCTGTCACATAAAAACCAAATTCAAAAATGTATGTACATCTATGGCTGAATAAAGTGTAAATTATATTCAAACGGTGGGATTTTTCAGTGTTCTGATTTAGGATTTTTGTCCTATATCTTTTTCTATCCTTCCTATTTTAGAATCCTATTTCTGACATTTTATTACCCTAAGAATCCGCTCTCTAATTATCAGAAGATTGGACAAGTCTTGATCAAGGATATGGACAGATATGACCATCGAGCAGCTATGAAAACTGCTGAAAGACTGACGCATGGACGCAAAATGTCTAAAAGAGTGATTAGTTGCTGGATATGTGCCACGCCCACGTCATCTAATACTATTGCCGCGATAGAAAGTTTCAGTGGTGTCTTTTCCAAAACGTCTTCCCAATTTGTGAAACTTCAAGAATCTTGACAAATTAGAAATAATAGAAATATTCAAAAACCGGTGCGTTGGCTACGATCTCACAACTTTCTTGAAACACTCTGAGTCTTCTCGTGATTTTATCTACTCGATTGGTTGCTAACAACACTGTAAATTGCAATGAAGCCATAATCTTAGCCCAGTGGCAACGAATTCCTGTTCGGCCACCTGAAACTGTGGCCAAAACAATCAAGATCAAAGAATCGGTAGTATACATTGACTGGCATCAACCTTTTCATCTTTCTCTGTGTATTGTGCGAAACGAAAAGGAGTTGGTAGAATATTTAAAGTACGAGTTGTAATGTGGAAGAGCAAAAAACCGACGTTTACCAGTGTTTTTGAACAGATAAGACTATGCGGAAGCATTCTCCTGGCGAGTCCAGTAATTAAGTAGATGGCAGATTTCTCCTACATTGTGTCGTATGGTTGCGTCTTACAAATTACCAACTGATATGTCTCGATTACGTAAGATACATTTCAAAACATTACGGTCTGAATTTTACTGTAGTGTTTGGCGGCTATTCCAGTGATCGAAAATTCTACAGCCTCCACTATAAATAAACAATATAAGATGCACTTTTTTTGCTTTCCTACCAGAACATCTAAAATTAGCTGACGCTAAAGAAAAGAAGTTCTATCAGATCTGCTGATAGGGTCGACATCTGTGAAAGTTTCAAGAACAAGAGTAAACCCTGTTATTGTAGCAGACTTTCTCTTCAAATGTTAAAACCTGGATCACAAAATCCTTTTTTTCTATGCAGAGACAGGTTATGACATCATCAAAGCGCCGCCGCGCCGTTTAGAAAAGGAAAAACAAATCATTCAAACAGTTTCATGAAAATGCCGGATTGAAAGGAAAGTTCAAGGTGTTTAATAAGTTGGACGCTACTTACGAAAAACTCGCAGCGGTAGGGAAGTTCTTTCTTTTCACTTTGTACAGCTACGATATTAAAAAGAATCTTGACACCTCGAGACATCGACTGTAAATGAAAACAGTGACCAAGCAATCAATAGAGTCAACGTTTGACTTTGTCACTCTTCTACCTACTTTTTCCACAGCAAAGCAGAATTTCTGTCGTGTTTATATAGTTCAAGTAAAGTTCTAGTACTGAAGTAAGGTAAACTCATTGAGCTTCATTGGACAGAATCGGATACAAATGTTTATAGATAGGACTATTTTCAAATCAAGACCAGGAAGTTTTAGGATGCATATAAGGATGGTAAGGTAACTAAAGAAAAACGGTAAGTCTCAGGTCTAAGACCTTCAAACCTCGAGTTTGTAAAATTCTTGTGTTCAGTTTTGACGCTTCCCGGATTCAAAAGATTTGTGTAATTTATCATACGATATAGAGTTGCCTTAAGTCGATAAGCCATTAAACAAAAATAGCGAGAAAAACAGTATGGATCACATGACAATAAAACATTTGGCGGGATGCTGTTTCTCTACTGTCGTTACAGCTATTTACGATTATCTGATGAGCCGGATACGTTAAGTTGAAGGAAAGGAACTGTACTGATTTTTGTTTCGTGAGTAATAGTATTCTTTAGCAAAAAACTATTTGATGTGATTTATAGTGCAAATCATTACATCATCGTTGCTAATTTTGTGTGACCAATTATAGTGTGTTTTTGTTGATTTGGTGTTGGAGCAGAGTACAGAACTGTTCCTGTTCCTGTTGACATACTCTTTTTGTAAAAATTTGAATTTTTGATTCAAAAAATTTCTTTTTTGTTTTTTTTTCTGATACAAACAAGTGACTTTTATCAGGATGCTGTAAGAAGTAACATAAATCTTATCTGTATTATTTGGGGAAGCTTTCGTTCTTTCCATTTTCATCTTCAACAGTTTCGTATCTGCAAGTCTTCTCAATTTCAAAACTTTTGTTTTGACATTTTCTTGTTCTTCAAAAAAATCTTTACTTTTAATGGGCCTATCAGAAACATTTAGCTCAATTTTAGATAACTCGTCTACATTTCCAGAGACTTTGTTCTCGTCACCATTTTTACAGTATGTGCGTTTGGACTTAAATTTCAGGTCAATAAAATGGAATGTAAATATTCAAACCACTACAGTACACCGCTTGTCGATGATTTGCGGATATTAGCTATGTTTTATTTTACTCTCTAGTTATGTATCAACTTTTTAGAAGTTCGAGGTGTGGCTTTATCAAAGCAATCTCGAATAGGTATCTCGTTTTTTTTGAAGTGTCAAAGCGACTTAGTTTGAAAATTCTACAGAACAGATAGTCTTCTTCTATACAGCATAACAGAAAAACATTTGTATGTGCCAATATGTAGCAGAACAAGTTGTTACCGTTTAGCGTCAAGTCTAGACAGAGATCTTTGTCGTTGCCAGCAGTCTCTTCAATTTTGTTTTTAGTATCACAATCTTAGTTGTTAATCGTTTCTCTAAATTCCTTGTATATTGTTTTGTTTAGATGCTTTCAACCAAGTAAACACTTTAATCTGTAAGTAGTTTGGTATAGGTATTAAGCATATACTTAGGCTTCTTTTAGCAACTTCTCCATCTCTGCACGACATTGACTAACAGCAAAGTAGACCCGAAGCTTCTTAAAGTCATTTGAAGAATGTTCTTCCCAACATTGTGACACACCCTATGTTCTGGATTTCTGTCAAAAGTTGCAAAATATTAACTGTATTTAGACAGTTAATTGTAAATGTATCTCACATATCCGTTCTGCATCTTGTACTTCTTTAATACAATTCTTCAGTTGTAAAAATTTCAGTTGCTTATTTTTCGTTGTTTCGTTTTGCGCAAAAAAAGGATGAACAAATTTACAAATATTTTTGCAGTACCGCTACCCAAATTTGTCATACAATCTGCTTCATTTACCTAATTAAGTATTTTTTTTCAATGAAAGAAATTTTGGAAAGCGACCTTCCAAAATCTGAAAGTATGGATTTTCTTGGTTATCGTTTTATCAAGTTCCCTGTCTGGTTTGTACGTTACATAAGAACCAAGTTGATATTCGAGAAGGTGAGACACTTTACATGTTTTTACGTAGAAGTATGTAATATTACGTCGATTTCCTGGAACTTTCAAGTATCCCTAGGTATCAGAGAAAATTGATTAATGTGATACTTTCAATTTTTATCTTATTTGATTTAATAAATAAATACAATTGCTAGTAGCAATTTGTATATGTAAGAGAACCACAAAAAATGCTGCATAAAATTGAAATTGTGAAAGGAAATTAAAAATAAACAAAAAAAAAATTAGAAAACACAGAGAAGTTTTAGAAAGAAGTATGGCAGTTTTAAAAATTATTCAAAAATAAAAAACATAATGAAAAAAGGTAAATAAAGCTGCTGAGTACTTTGTGTAATTCTGAAATTTTTTGTTCTATGTAATTTTCCTGTATATAATGAGAAAAACAAATAAATTACTAAACCAAACAAAAACATGGAGGGTGCAGCTAAATTATCTTTTAAATTAGTTGTTGCAAGTTAATACAGGATGCAAAGATTTTACCGAGAGCTTACTTTAGGATTGTTATTAAGATAAGCTTTGTAAGACTCAAATATTAAAATTCCGGTACACAGCTTTCATTCCAGAATTCATTGTGTGAAATCTTTCATAATTAAGAAAAGAGTCCGTTAAAAGCTCTAATATAAAATATAAAATTCAAAATGACGCCTCTAAAATACGTAAAGAACTCAAAGAATCTTAATGTCATCAGTGTAATTGTACCAGGAATGTTTCCTCAGGACGTAGAGCTACTAAAAGTACCTCAAGTTTCTCAAAGAATGGCAGAAATGTTCTTAATTGTGTTTGATGCTAGCATTACTTCCAAACAGTGCCGACGTTTTCGAGAAGAACCACAATTTTAACGCCAGACCAAGTAAACGCTATAAAAGTTCAGCTGTTGTGCGCAAGAACCGAAAAGAACATGCACGTGGGTATTGCCCATAAAAATATTTTATAGCGAATTACATTTTACCCCATGTATTTTTGTCTACATATTTTTATAGGCCGTTATGCGGTGTCCTTTTTAGTGCATCCTCTGAGTCAGATTCGAAGCACATTTGACTGTTATGGTGGCGCGAAATGCGGGTTTCGACGCATTTTTACGACGTTACACTTTCTGAATAAGGGAGAAGTAAACTCGCTTACCGATTAAAATACGATTTGAATTGAAATGCAAGAGAGCCCTGCACGGTTTAAAATTGCGTTTAAAATATGGTATTGCTTTTAGCATTACGATACAATGTAGAGTTTATGGTCGTTACATTTTATACAATTCTTTCTTCAAACTGGTTTAGATTCTATTTGACGAGATTTATTATTAATACTAGAAATCAATAGGGACGATGATATGAAGGATTGTTTTCGCAATTATATACATTGTTAGGTCGGCTTATAAAATGGTACCGGTAAAATATTATTTTTTCCATACGCGAGTTACATTAATTAGTAGCTTCAATAATTCGTTGTGCTTTGTGTTAATTAATACGCTGGAGTAATACCTGTTAGGAATACCTAATTGAAACATAACATATTTGTAAATACAAACATCCGCTTTTATATTAGTGTACACTATTTTAATCGTAATGAAAATGGCTTAATATTTGGAACTTCTCTTCATAGAGATAGGATGAAATATATTTTCAAAAACGAAAACAAAAAACATGAGAAAAAAAGTGTGTGCTGTTTCTAAGATATTCCACTTACATTAAATTTTGGCAGTTTTGTGCGTGATCGTGTACGCTTGTTTGATAATTCATATGATTCATTCTTTGATTTATTGCAATAGTTTTCTGTTTTAGCAAAGAGTATATGTTTTAGCTTGTTTAGAACTGTTCCTAATCAATTCGACCAGGTAAAAGGACTTGTTTCATTAATATAATAATTTTTATAATCGTTGAATTTAAGTTCCAATTGGTAGTTTTTGAATTTCGAATAGGAATAAGGATTTATTATTCTTCACAGCCATTTATCAAATTCAAAATTTTTAATTATAAAGATAACAAGAAACTGAAACTGGCAGCTGGATAGGTTGTTAGAGTGAGTTAATTTTAAAAAAACTTAATATTGTTTACGAACCTTTATTTTAGTCCATTCGGTCATTCGTTACTAAATTGTCTAAAATAACTTTCTCTATGCAACCTCTCAGACTACGACCCAAGATAACCGACTAAGCAGTAGGGACATTTGACTTAATTTACATGAATATGAGTTACAATTTGTAAAAATTTGTTTATAAACTTTTAAAGCTAAGACATAACTTTATGTTGACCGTTGCTTTTAAATTTCAATTTTTAGATAAATAGAGAACTGCAGGGTTAATTGTTTGTGAAATTTCATAATTTGCATGAATCTATGCGGTTATTCGGTTAATCAACGCAGGCTTTGCTAACGAAACCAATTTAATGCAGTAGCAATTTCATCTCGCCTGTGGTTATATCGAATGGTGGGATCATTGCCATCTAATCACGATCAGACACAGTAATTAATTTATAAAGGGATGGAGAGTTACGGTGTATGCAGTGTTGTGTGTATATATCTAGTACGTGACTGATGCAATGTTGGTTCGATACATTTTGAAAATATCTTTCTGTTTGGATCAAATAAATAACTTATCGTGGCTCTACAAATAATAAATTTTGCCTTGACATAAAATAATTTACTGTAAAAAAAATGTAACAGATTTACCCTTCCAGTTATTGACGGCTGGTTTGTTTATATTTTTCCTAGTCTATCAAGGAAATATCACTAAACTAAATATTTTTCCCAAAACATGAATTATGCTTAAAATATCTTTGTTTCAAAGTTAAAAATTCCTCTTTTATAGTTTTTACAGGACGTTGTACTGAGTGTGTCATTCATTATTAGTACACAATAATGTCACCACGAAGGTACAGAGACATGCCATGTCCATTCAGAAGCTATCTGTGTACGTTCCAGCAGACTTTATCACAATACCAACACCAGCCTACAAACTTGCGTTAGCAACTTGTGCTATGTGTACTTATGTAGTATGTATTTACACAATACGTGTTAGAATTTCTTCCTGTTTAGTTCAGAACTTAATAACTTTGTTAACAATTCAGATGTTAAGTAAACTTTGTGACTATGTAGTCTACAATACCAAACTTTTCCGTTTGAGGCAAGAGTAATTCTAGAAATAAAGTATAAGTAAGATTTTTATTATCAGATTCTTTTCTTTTTACCACCAGCACTGAAATAAATTAGTACCAACCTCTTTGCCAGCATAATACGAGCCTCCAAACCGTAAGTTCTTTTGTGCTTCTACTCTAAAGTCTTGTAATTTTAAAAATCATTTTGTTACAACGAGTTAGACAACCTTGAATTTGAAAAAGACTTACTGCAAGATGACTCTTTGTCATTTATTATGTTCAGTGTACTTTGTAATGTTATTTTCAAATTCGCACTAAATTCGCCCCTGTCTTTCAATTTCGTTCAGGTATTTGTTTTCCTGGCGCGTAATATGTAAATTATTTCATTCTATAAACGAATGTTTGTTACAATGTTATTCTAAAGAATTGATAACTTTGTGGTTTCGACTTCTGGGCTCCGGTAGACGTGCCTTTTGCTATTTTCCAATATAAAATTCCTGGAACCTTAGTCGCAAATATTCGAGTCACACAGTCTCGATTGAGTCAGGTTTAAGCTGGTAAATCTACGAAGTGGAATTTTCCATTGTTCCATAAGACTTTCTGCATTTCTAACCTGTTAGGTCGTGTATCTGACTTTTCAACCCCACCCCAGTAAGTACACATTGCGCAACAGGAGACGCAGGGAGGATAGGCATTACGTTGATAGCTGCGTACTCGAACCAACGTACGGGTCAGTCTCGGCGTTACCCCCTACAAATCCGAATTGGTTACAAACCGAATTTAATTGAAGCGATTCTCTTAGTAAAAGAGAGAGCGGACTCGAGAAATTCTATTTCGTCGGGTCTTTGTCGTGTTATTCACGGAGGAAAGCCGGTTTGTTTACCGAAAAGCGGTGCTTTGAAAGCTTTGTTATTGTGGAGGCGTTTTTGCTTCAATTACAGTTACGCTGGTATTTCCCAGGAAATAAAAATTGTAGAGGGTAAAAACGCAACAATTTTGGTCCAGTTGATGCAACGTTAAAGGGTCTGTCGAGAACATAAACTGCCCGCCTCGAAAAGACTTGATCTGTGTGTGTTACATCTTGGAAGCTCCGTGAACCGAATGGGTTAAGTAAATTTAAAGAGCGTTTGAGACTCCAAGTGATTTTAGTTTATAAAGCTGGTGTATAAACACTTGGATTTTGTTCTTGTGCTTTTTGGATATTGTTAACAAAAGTGATTGTTCTTTGAAACCTAAGTTCCCTTAAACATTGGTGGGACCAGGCAAACGTGAATGAGCTGCTGTCGTTGGGAATCAGAGACCTGCACATATCACCTGGAAGAAAGATTGCCATTATAGTAAGAAAGACCTGTTTTGTTTTGTTATTTGAGTTTTAATGATTGTTTCATTTGATAAAAGACTAGGAGAACGTGGAATTTGTGAAATATTCCATACGAAAAGCTTGCTTAGGCAAGATTAGTTTCGTATCTTCTCATTGAATTATAATATGTACGAGTAATATTTTTAACTAATTTGTAACAGGGACGTTCCCAGGTAATTTTAGCTGGTGTTTGTTAAATTATTGCAACATAATTAATAACTTTTGACTACTGTTTTTTTTGTTATTAGACATAAAGTTTATTTGTTGCTATTTCAAAATTCATTGTCAAGTTTATCTTGTTTTAACTGGTTTAATATTTAGATTTTGATGTTTTATCTCATATTTTGAAATCTTAACGTAACAGAATTATTTCTCTTTGTTTATTGCAATAACTTGTTTTATTGTTATTTTCTCATTATTTGTTTATCAACTTTGTTCTCCAGTGAAGAAATTACTTCATACCTTTTATTGATATTCTTTGTAGTGTTATTTTGTTTTTTTATATTCTTGTTTATGTGTGTTTAACTCTTTTTATTATTGTTTTAATAAATGTAAGAAATGTCGATTATTTACATTTTGTTTTCTTTGTAAGTGGATCTCTGGTCCAGACGAAGCAGCGTTAATTTCGTTACTTTCTTCGTTTGGCTATTAAAAAGCACGGTGGTGCTTAGTCTAGATTTAAATTAAAGGTCAGATACGTTTGTTCAAGAGAGAAGTAAATATTAAACTGGTATTTCTTTCTTGGATCTTTTTTTTTAAAAAGAAGGAAGTCTTCAGAGGACTTCCTTGTCAAAATTAATTAAGACAAATCACGTGTTTATACAGTTTTTTTTAGTTCGTGTTGAGTCTCAATTGTGAAACGTTGAAGCGAGTTTTAATAAAGCTTCCACGAGGTAAGTTACACACAGGGTGAGGTTTCGCAAGAAGCCTATATACAGGGTGTTGGATTCACGAGTAGTCGCGTGACCGGCCATCAGAACCCTTCCATCTACGACTGCTGGCGCCCTCTTTTGTGAACATCTATCAGTTAGTAAGAGTTTTGGAAGTCGGTAAGTTTCTCTTTGTGTAAGATTAGGTAAGTTCATTTGAGAATCCACCCCATCTGCGGCATGAGCTACGGGATTTAACATCCGCCATAGGTCTTGACGGGACTCGTGCGTACTTTTGAGCATTTTCCCGTTACAACTTGTCCAAAGATATGTAAAGTTTTTAGTTCATCTAAATGGTAACTAGAGAAAAACAAAAAAGGACTAAAGACAGGTTAACTAATATAAATAATAAATAAATAAAATCAGCGAGCACGCTGCGCTTAGATCACAAAGGTCACTGTACTCTGCAAAGTAGGCCACGATCTTGATGAAAATGCTCTAAATATCATTTGGGACGGCAAATTCAAGACATTTAAACCTTATAATATAGGCCTTTGCAATCAATGGCTTAAGTTTCTTTATATTCCTAACCTTCCTACAAACTTCTTCTAATGCTTTCTTTCTAAGTAATCATTACAGTTTAATTAAAAATTTTTAATTATAACTTCCAATTATCTTCTTACTGTTTGTGAGATCTAATGATCAGCAAACAGTGTGTGAGAAGTCCATTGGTTCTGAATCCTACTACAAACGTCAAGATTGATTAAACTGACCTTGAACTTCATTTCAAGAACAAACTTAAAGATGTGCGAGCTAAGCTCAGTTTCTTAAATCATAATGTGTCCTGATACGGCAATATAGCAAAAAATCGAGAGGAACAATAGTTTGCCTTTCTCAATCACTTTATGTATTAAATTTTATCAGTTATCAGCCCGGTAAGTGTAGCGCTGAAAACGCCTGCCATGTGTAAAGTGATAGATACAAAGTAAAACCATTTTAGTTCGATGTGGGTTTGAGCTTATAATCGGAAAGAAATTTTTGAATCTGAGATCAAAATATAAAGAATAATCCATCAGGTGAAAGTTTAAAGAGTAAAAGTCAAAATCTACTTTTTTAAAAGCAGCTTTTATTAGTACTAGTACAAACCAAAAAGTTTAAGATAATGTGTACAGAAGAGTTATGAACATAAGAACATAGAAACAGGAACAAATGGAAATTTCAAATAACAAGTTGAAATTTTGGAATCATGTTTAGAAAGTCATTAAAAACACATCTTCTGCCATCTTGGATGTTAAGGGAAAAAATCCCAAAAAACTGATGTTTATTTCTTTGTGTCTCTTGTAAATTATGACATCGTTTGCTTACTTCTGCATCGGATGCTAGTATTCATTGAAAAGTACACATTTTTAAAAACAATTGGTTATATCTTAGATGAATGCTTGTACTTTAAAAAGATATTAGCATACGTAACTTTTCTTTTGTTACTGAAACCAAGCTCTTTCATTATTTCAAACTTGTGGAAATTCTCCATTTATTATATGACAGGCCGGAAAGTACCAGAAATCGGCCACTTTATGTCTATCGTGTACATTTATTAAGAATACCGAAAATTCGTCATCGATAACTTTTTTACCATCAGAATAACTGATACCTTTATCAAACAATTAAGTCCATTGAGAATCTCCAAGGAGATCTATACTATAACAAAGACAACTGAGATTATTAACGTGATTGAAGAGTCTAGTGGAGTGTCATAGAAACTTTTGGAACAAACCAAATCTTACAGTGCACAATGCATTTTAGCAATCTTCTCCATCGCTTGTTTTACTTCCTAGAGGCATCGCGGCAACAGACAGTTTTAACTAGTTATCTTTGATGATTACCATGAGCCATTAATGAAGGCTATCAAGCATTATCGACGAGCTGCACGCAAAGTTTCTTTTGATGTGATCTTAAATCAAAATGCAGCAACGACACATTCAGAGGAAGAGTTCTTTGAAAACTTAAACATTAAGACACAGATGCTATCTAATGTGGCATTATTGTATTTGACAGCTGCTGGCATCCATGTCATTTAAGTTTCTAAAAAATGCTGATCTTCTAATTGTGCATATAGTAAACAAGACCCCCAGATTAGTTGCTTTTGTGAACACCGATCTTTTTGGGTTTTTACCTTGGTAAGAGCTCAAACTCTCTTAAAACCAAAAGTTCCCAAATGTAAATAGAAACTTCGCCCAAAGTACAACTTTGCTCTACTTTCTGACTGAGTTCTTTTGCACCAGCTTTAGCTGCAATTCAACAGCATTCCATACAAAGGTCTGCCCGGTAAAACCATAGAAAGGAATTCTAGAGCACCCCAAGGACTGAAGATGGAAACTATAGGATGGGAGGGGTATAAGTCTAAACTGAGAGGAATCTGGTCCTGCTAAATTACTTGAAATGGTTTCCTGCAATTGGAAGTCAAGATTCGAAAGAAAAATAGCTATGAGTTTGCTGTTTTTGGAGGAGGAAATTGCTAGATGAGCTGGATACTCATTGCATCACTTGTTACGAGACGCTGCCGCGCACGTACATCATCTTGAATTGTATTAATTGTGTCATTATTTGAATATGAAATACAATAAGTACAATTCTTGTACTGTCGACGCTTAAAATTGTAATCAATATAATTAGATTTTTTGAGATTTTTTCCCTTAGAGTCTAAGATAACACAGTTTCCCCATACGAGATTTTTGAGACTTTGCAAGGTACATTTCCAGTGACTTTCTAGACATGATTTCAAAATCTCAGGTTATTATTAATTTTGAGGTTCAAGTCTACTTCTCCTGTTAAAAGGAGAAAATTTCAGGATATATATGGTTGAGAACGTCAAAAATGCGGTACGCCAAGCTCTTATAAAACGCTCTACGTAACTGAAAATATTTTTATTTGAAACTTGAAATGATCGTTCTGTACAATTTTCTTTTGTAACACTTTCTTTGTAGAAAAGTAAAAGGGATAATTATATAAAGACCTATGTTAGAAGTTTTTAAGTATAACCAGGATTTTATATCATAGATACCTGTTATTGTGGGAATCCATCTGCGAATTATACGAGATTCCAGTAAGAAAGGAGTTTCTTCTAAAATCAGCCATTTTTCATACTAAGTACGGCAACTTTGAATTGCTTGTAGAGTAGGTAGACATTAGACAAGGTTTAGGTATCGCAGGTTACTGAAAAGGACATTACAGATTCTTTCCCAAAACAACCTTCAGCTAATCGGATCACAATTCTAAATAAAAACTTCTAGCCTCGGCTTCAATCATCAAATAGAAAACAAGAAAATATTTAGTCTACCAAATTCAACCAACAGTAAAAACAAGTAATAATAATTTTGTTGTCAAATGAATAAGAAGCAAATCACACAAAAATTGAAACCAATGATTTAAAGTTGGGATTACTATTGCATATTGCCCATGTTGATTTTTTATTACGATTTGGCATTGGTTTTCCATGCTCTGTGCAAAGAAAGTCATTTGTTTTGACTTCTGAGAAACTAATTTAGTACGCCTAGGAAGTAGGAATTTACTACCAAGTTTAACTGACTAATCAATTGATTTTTTCTGACATCTTTGTTGTGTGAATGAAACTTTTAAATTTTAATCATAATAACATTTTAGCCCAACGATTTTCAAAACATTTTAGTATGCGTTTTATTCTTCTTGAATTAGTTAGTTATAAAGTCACTAATAACACCACAAAGAAGGTGCGGTTACACAAACATTGACGAACACCTTAATATTATTTTAGTAAACAAATTAGGTGTATAAACAATCCTGTTCACATTACTGTATTTACTTTGAAAGCAGTCTAAAACGCGATCTCGTATTTAATCGCACCCACGCTTGTCTGTTATATCAAAATAAAATAAACAAATGAGGCCGTAATTAAGCGGATAATATTTTTGCTTCCTCATTCCTTCTATTTATAGTAACAAAATATTTTGTCAAAAATTAAATCATTATTAAACCAACTGAAAGAGAACAATATTGACTGATTGCCTGCTTATTAGCCTACGCTACAATTATTTTTTTTATTAAATCAAACCTCTTTCATATCCAATAATGGAGAGTGGTTTCAAAAATCATCATCCTTATTATGAACTGGCATATAAAAAAACAAAATAAAAAATAAAAAACCATTTCATCCTTTCTCTGGTTGATTTTCAAGAGCGATATGTTTTTCTCTTTTGATATGGAAACCTTCTGTTTGTATTTATGAGGAAAGTTAGCTATCAACGCTTTCTGTAAATTTATTAGATTACAACAAAATGTAAAATATATCATAGGTTTTTATTGTTTTTCCCATTTAAATCATTTTTAAAATGCAATTTAAATTTTTTACATTAAACTTAGTTTATACGATTCCACGGTGGAAAGCTATAAAATATTTTTCTTGTTTAGGTTTCCTTCAAACCATTATAATAAATAAGTTTTTGCATGCAAGTCTTAAATTAGCCTTCTTTTCACTGAATCAGAATACATAGACGAGAAATAAATAGGAAAACAAATTGTAACAAAAAATGCGGATATATAAAAAGTAAAAGTAGAAAATAAAAAGAGCGCTGTAACCTTTAAAATACGTCAATTGAGATCTTATTTGTTCCGTAATTTCGTTAGAATTGATTCCAATTTATTGTAGATTAAGATGCTTATTTTCAATCTCAAGAAATGTTTCGTTCTTGAATGAACGAACGAACCTCGGTATATCATTGAACATCAAATTTAGTTTTTATCTCAGTCTAATTCAATCTGTATCTCATGCTTTCTGAAATACGTATCAGTGATGTAAAACTCATATTCGGAAACACCATATTATATGACAATATGGTTAAACATGCCACAATCGACTCCATAATGATAATTATTATGATAGAGTGATTTTTTTCTTTTAGTTCATAAATAGCTCCTGTAGACAATGATCCTTACATAATAAAAAGGAATAAAACAATCTCGACTTAGAAAATCTTTTTTACAGAATATTTTTATTTTAACAAGCACAAAAAGAGTAAATAAGATTTTCATTGCTTTATTCAAATAAACAAAGTAGAATGAATATTAGTGGCTGGAGAGTTGGCAGCTTTAATATTATAAGTTTTTGCAAGTCAGAAACATTGAATTTGTGTAAAATAACATTTTTAAAACTACATCAAGCTTTATATAGAAATAAAAGTTTTTTTTATAACAAAAATTCTTAATATTGGTGGAATATACGGACGGTTTCAAAACAAAACAAACAAAAAACAGAATAAATTACTCATTATGAAGTAGCAAACATTTTCTTTTCATTGTATTTTGCTTAATCCTGCTTTGTTTAGAAGTAATTGAATGCTAGCAAAAGTATATTGAAGTACTAAAACTATTGGTAGATTTGTCTTAAGCCGAATAATAAATCAAGGCTAGAAAAGAATGTGCTAAAAGTTAATTAGTTGCAAGAGGTTCCAAATTACTCTGTAAGCGACCAATTGGAATCTTTGTTCTCCACCCCAGGTTAAAGTTGAGAGTTAACCCGTCGTTCCAAAATGAATAATAATTATTCAGAAATTAGCCAGGTTATAGATATCAATATACTACACCATGTGAGGAGCTCTTTTACGTAGTGCAACATGTCTATTCAACATCTTTTTGAGAAAACTGCAATTTTAGTATCTCTGAATGATCAGTATCTGATCTGATTTTTTTTTGTACAGTTGTATTGACCTTCAGCTTCAGGAATGCTATGAGAATTATAAAATATCTCTATATTTTCTTGAGTTAACATCTTAAATATGTTGGACATGTTGCGATTTGATGAAAAATAGGTGCTTTGTTGCATTTTGTTAACGAATATTGCACTAATATTTAAGCTTTTCTAATATAAGTCATTCAAAATTCTTTTTATTTTTCCGAAACATATATTAAACTTGTATTAAACAAAAGAACATAGGTAAATACATTAAACCTAAAGTAAAAAATAATAAAGTAATGTTTTAGTTCAGTCTCGGCTTCCATACACTTGAAGAATTCTTCAGGATCCACAGTTTCCATGATGAAGTCTCTCAGTACTTCAAAATACCAACTTAAATAATCTCCATGATACCATTCCTCTCCAGAACTCTTCTGTAGAAGATTATTAACTGTTTATCCTTTCTCCTGTGTAATACCTTGTTGCTCTGTAACTTCTTTCAAACTAACATTTTCCAACTTTTTCCCACGTTTTAGTAACGAGTTAAACTTTTTCGATAGGTCATCGGTTCTATAATTAATTTGGGAGTTTACGAGAACTAGCTTATTATGCTTTTTAAACTTCTTTTTAATGTAAACTCGTTTTTGATCACTTATCCCTTCCATTTTCTTTAATGCTTCAAGTAAGCCTTTAAAATCGTATACCAACCAATCTGTACCCAACTGCCGTACCTCACCAAATTGCTTATAGATGTTTATGTAGTCCTCGGGAAGTATAATTTTGTCATAAATGCGAAGTTCTCTCTCCACCCTTCCAAAGACTCGACCCGCAGGAAGGTAGGAGTGCCCACGTACGGGAAATATATATTCAATTCCGTTAATGCTATCAGGAGATGCATTTAGTAGCCACCACATTAACATATAAATCATGTGAGAGTTTTTGTTTTGCTCACCACATCCGTCCAAAAAAAACGAATTTTTCTGATATTATCCACAAATCTGTGGTTTCGTAGAAAATGAAGAACTGCAGAACCTACTTCATTAGATCCCTTTCTAGACTGTACTTCGTTCCAAGTATAGAAAATGGGTTCTTTAGCGTTTATATCCACAATACACAACGAATAGAATGCAATCTGCAACGAATAGTATGCTTCCTGTATCGGGACCTAAGGAAGATTCTGAATATGTTGCAAATTAAAACACAAAGTAAGTAGTAGTATCCGCATCTTCTTCTTTCAGTAGTAAATTAAATTACTTAGTTCTAACTCAATGAACATTTAGTTCACGACATGCTGTGCGTTTCGCATCTGCATCATTTGCCTGCTTTATCTTATTTTTTAGTCGCTCACAATAGCTGCAAACGTCGGTAGATGGTGTTCAAAATCCTAGATTAGAATTTTCAGCAAATATTTTATGAAAATAACTATACTTCAACTTCAAATTCGTTTCTACAGAGGAATTGTACATTTTTCACATTTTAAAAACGTTTAAAGTAGAAGACAGGTACAACCTTTAAGACTTACTGCGGCTGTAATGACTTTCACGCGCTTTGAATAACCCAATAAATTTTATTACGCTCTGCTTTTTCTCTATTAACTTATCTCTACACTTATCACCTCCTCGAATTTCCTTCATTTATGCACCACTCTGTATATGTTTAGCAATCATATTATTCTTCTCTTTGAGATTTTAAACAGTTTTTAAAAAAATGACTGACAAACCCTGTAGATTTTGTTACCATCACGTACCTAATAGAAGAAAGCATGAATTAGGCAAAAGGAACATACCACGTACATGATAATCCTTGGCATTGTATGTTGTTTATGAGATTTTACATTTGTACGTTCTCGGTGACGTTTGGGATGTCGTATCTGCATTAACTGACTTACGCGATTATCTTGTTGCACCTTTATGGTATCTGCATAGATTTTCTGTTTCTGTGAAAGTAAAATTTTCTTCGGTACATCTAGACACTCGAATTTAGTATTGTTTACGAGGGCGATTCAATAAGTACCCGTGTTAGAAATGAAGACACAATTTTTTTCAAAAATTTTTTATTTATTTTTCAACATAGTCTCCTTTTAGAAATATACACTTCTCCCAACGTTCCTGCCATTTTTTTAACCCCTCCAAAAATAGGATTTGTCGAACTCTCTAAAATACGTCTCTATCTCGGCGATGACTTCCTCGTTTGAGCTAAATTTTTTTCCCGTAAGCCATTTCTTCATGTTAGGAAACAAGAAAAAGTCGCAGGGAGCCAGATCGGGTGAATACGGGGGGTGCGGCAGCAATTCATAACGCAATTCATGCAGTTTGGCGGCGACAACTCCGGATGAATGTGCTGGTGCGTTATCGTGGTGAAACAGCACCTTCTTTTTCGCCAAATGCGGCCGTGTCTCCTTCAATTTTTTGTCGAAGCTGTCTAATAACTCACTGTAGTATTGTCCAGTGATCGTTCTTCCTTTTTCTAAAAAATCCATGAGGATGACGCCGTTCGCATCCCAAAAAATCGTCGCCATGACCTTTCCGGCCGATGGAACCATCTTCGCCTTCTTTGGAGCAGATTCACCGGGAGAAATCCATTGTTTTGATTGTTGCTTAGTTTCTGGTGTGCAATGATGAATCCAGGTTTCATCAACCGTGACAACTAGACGCAAAAACTCCTTCGGATTTCGCTTAAATTGCTCCAAACACTGCTTCGAAGTTAACAGCCGCATCCGCTTGTTGTCCACCGTTAGCAATCGCGCCGACAATTTTTTCATCGCCAACTTATCGTGTAAAATATTAATTGCCGTTCCGGTCGACACACCTACGGCCTCTGCTACTTCACGCACTTTCGTTCGTCGATCAGCGAGAATCATGTCGTGCACTTTTTGAATGATTTCCTCGGTAACCACGTCTGCCGGGCGTCCTGGTCGCTCCTCATCAAAAACGGATGTTCGCTCACGTTTAAATTCGTTGAACCAATATCTAACTGTGGTCATCGATGGCGAAGTGTCCCCATAAACAGCATCCAACTTTGCTTTTATCTCCTCGCATTTTTTCCCATCCAAAAACAGAAAGCGAATTACCGAACGATACTGCTCTTTTTCCATCTTAGCTAAAATCACGAAACACGTCTTACTCAAATGGCTGTCAAATCCAAATTAACCCATCAATCAGTCTGCAATTTGTTATACCGTCGTTTGATAGATGGCAGCACACGATGATAACACCAACTTCCCTCAGGAACGCCTTCTGTCGTCAAACACGGGTACTTACGGAACCGCCCTCGTATTGAAATTATTTAAAAAAAATTCTTAGTTAATCTGCAGATGTTAACAAGACGGCAGATTATGTTACCCATTTTGTTTAAATGCAATGACTGCCGATACGCGCAAGCACGTGATCTGGTTACCTTGGCTAGAGGCCGATCACGCGTAAGCGCGTGTTTGTCTCCGTGAATCTGGCATTAGCTGGGAGTGAGTGTTGTTGTGTAGGAACTGTGTGAAGGTTATAGACAACGTTTTCACGTGCCCGGTTTCTAATTTTTTCGTTTTGTTTAGTTATAGATCAAAACAGAACATGGAGTATAAAAATGATGAATTACCAGGTCTTGGTTTCTGAGAATAGTACCGTCATTGCTGTTGGCAGTGTATGTGGTAACAATGTCATCTTGTTTTTGCAAGTTACGAAACATATTTGAATAGAAAACGCATGGCTTCTACAGTTAGTTAAGAGTTCAGAAGTAGACTGAATAAAAAGAAGAGTTAGAGAAAAGGCAAAGTCAGTTAGACTTAATAAATAAAATTTGAGTTTTGTGAGAAAATAAAAACAAAAAGGTGAAACAGTTAGAAAACCAACCCAACCTGAAGTTTCTGACAATTCCAAAGACAAGAATATTTTTAACGTCTTTATTTCATTACAATCTTTTTTATAAAGGTAAATCATTTGATTAAGAAATCAATAAGTGAACTATTAAGACACCTAAGATAAATGAACCAAAATTACATCAAGCAAAATTTAAATCTCATTTCTTGGCGTTCAACTTGTGTGATGTGGTAGCTTTTGAAATTTTTAATTTTTTTTTTGATTTCGTGTTTCCCCATCAGAATTTTGTAAAGAACATCTGATATTATGATACAAGCCGTCGTTAGTTACCGTTAATAGTACGTATTACTTTCAATACCTGTCGGCGTCGAGGTTTGCTGAATTATCCTATAATAGAAAACATCTAAGATGTTATTGGACGAAGAGTATATCAATGGTTTTCTACGACGCCAACTATCAGTTACCATCAATGGAATATTCGTCTCATATAAAAGCTTTCAAGAGAATTAATTAATTGTCTTAATATTGATAATGTGAAGGATTTAAACAATACTGGATATTCTTGTTCTTTTATGTCCATTATTGCCATTTTGTTTAATTTCTTAATGGAGTAGAATCCTCAATGTGTTAGGAATTCAGTGTCTAGTTTTATTGGATTCAATTTTAATACTTAATTTTATTATTAAATATTAAATTGCTTATTATTTGTAACTTATACTGTAATATAATTATGATAACGATCACTTTTCATAATTATTAGGAAAATTTCTTGTGTCAAATAAATCGAACAAAAAGCAAGCTAATCCATTAACATTCTAGAAGGAAACATGCTGTAATGCTATAATAACTTATTGATCACGTAATCTCTGCAGTTTAATTTGGTAAATAATTGAGATACTGCAAAATATAACAGTAATGAATGGAACTAGTTTGCCGCGGTAATAGTAGGTGCACTGAATTCTCGTTAAATATAACAGAATATCTGTATAAATTTACAGAAGGCAGAAAGGGATTTTAGTGAAGGAATCGACAGAAATGGGCCCACGCGTTTGGTTCAGTTAGAAAAAATTGAATTTATGTAATTGCCAAAATCTTTCCTTTATGTTATTTTCAGCTTAGTTCGACACATTTATGCCACGTGCCAAAAGTTGAAAATTGTTAGCAGGAACAGATTCAGTTGTTAACAAGGGTTTTATTCTCACTCGTTGAATATATTTTAAGAGTTATTGAGTTGAAAGAACTTATTATAAATTATTTTTAGTGAAAAAATTCTAAAAATAGAATCTAAAGAGGTCCATATAGTTTAAAGTAAGAGTAAAGTTAATCAACTTCTCAAACGACCAGCACGATTAAATATATCATTTTTAAAGTGTTTGTGAAAATAACATATTTTTCAGAAGGTATTTTTAAATTCTTGCATCGTCATCATCGATTATTCAATTATGTAAATCACGATTGTACACAAATACATCTTGCAGGCAGGTCCTAATAACGAACTAATTACAAACTCAATAATATGAATATTTTACGGTGTCGGAAGCTGAGCACTTATAATAACAAATGTAGGTTCAGGAATAAGATTGCGGTTGAAATTACCAAAACGAATCGTCAAAATTGCCACCACGTAGGCATCGGATGGTTCCTGCTGTTACACAGCGGGCAACGAGTGAAATGATATATCGACCTCCGGATACACTTTTATTGGACATAGGGAGCATTCATAACGTTTATTACAATAGAGAATTGTCTATTAGATGTACGAGGTCTGCGAAATCAGAGAGAAATGATGTGGCAGTACGTTCATTACTCGTAAAATATTTGGAACACAAACTAACTGAATTGCGCTGTTTTATACTAATGAAGTTGACGGTCGTCACGTCTCTTTTTTTCCACCAACTAGATTATCTTTTAGGTTTTTTATGGTTTTCTAAATTGTTGGTATCATTAATACCCCTTTACCTTTAATTTACTTAACGACAATGTCGTAGATTTGTAGCATCAAATTTACATAGTCACTAAGTAAGTAAGTTGTAAGCCAATGAGGGCATTCAAATTAATTCCTCTCACGTACGGAGATTGACGCAAATTTGCTTTGTGCGTCCTTGCTAAATTTGTTTTAATTTTTAACGAGTAGGTACCTATAATTGGTTTTTATGTATAGAAATCCATAAATGTGTATAGGAAATACATACACAAAAATAAGAATATAAAAAAAGAATGAAAAGGTAAAATATTTATTTTCCTTTTTTTCTCTTCTATTTAAATTTTTCATTGATTTTGTGGCTTTGTATACATATTCCACCGATTTATGTTTTTATATAAAATCCACCGAACGAAAAAAAGTGAGACGTATCGTATTTATTAAACTTTCATATCACGGGAATATTTCAAAAAGCAACACCACAGCTTTTCCGTATGATCTATAAAGCTTTGATCTTCATTCCTGACTGGATTTCCAAACTTTTTGTTATTAATGTACGAGGTTTGTTACATTTATATTGTATATTATTAGGTCAATAAAAATGCTAATTATTTTATGCATTTTGCAGTTTAATAAATATTATTTCCTTCTTAAAGCTTTACCTTTGATCTAAAACAGCACTATTTAATTCCGGATAAAATATCAAAGGAACTTCGGTAAATCTATGATTAATGCATTTATCTAGCTATTTGTATTAAATTTATTTCTTTTAAATTATGCGATATCAAAGAATTTGATTTGAAACCTGAAAATAAAAAAAAATTATAATTCCCATTAAAACTTGAAGTGAACTTTTTAATTGTTGATTTGAGGACTGTCATACCTATACAAACCCACTAAAACGATAAACTCCTTATTTATCTTAATTTATGTTTTATATCAACTTAGAGAAAATATACTTCAATCGCTTTTTTTTTCTTATGCAGCTTAAAGGTAAAACCAAAACTTCTAAGTTTTAACTTTCTACATCTACAAAATAAACACGAACTGTGTTTTCTTTGTGTTGCCTTACTAGGGTGCCTTACTTACCAGTAGCTTTAGGTATGTCATTGTTAAAAACAATAAATGTTAACAAGTAATCGACTAAAGAGCAATAAGCCTTCTTTATTCTTTCCTTACTGTAGTCATCCTAGGTTATTCCATCTTAAAGTTTGACCTACATAGCAACAATTGCAATCCATGCAATTATCTTGTATACGACAGTAAGGTGGGATTGTGAATGAACTTTGTCTTTTATTAAAGTAAATGAGTTTTTGGGTACAGAAGCATTACCATGACTATTTGGAAGTTATCTCAACTGGTATGCAATATTTGATCCTCCATATATTTCCATTATTTATATAAGGTAATTGTTTCAACCAAACTTTTGAATTTGCATTAAAATACTCTATTGATGAATTAGGAGAATTATTTAAATCAGATGTTTTAGGACAAGTGTTTGATATTCATTGTTCAAAAGAATTTTAAACAATGCATTAAATCTTTTACAACAAAAATGTTAGCTTGTAACACCAATTCAGAATTATACAGTTGTCAGCGTAACGGTTGGTGTTGGCCTTTACTATTTATTTTTTTATTTTTATATAACACCTTTATTCAGGTATGACTACTACAATCTTAATATAATTAATTTATTAGTACAGATGAATTGTGTTTATATTAAACAAGACTTGTGTGGAAATGCTAAACCAGTGCTTAGTTGCCAATAGTACTCTTTACGTCTTTTATCTACATAATTCATGCGGTTTTGTTCGCTTCAGTCTTCTTCTTTCATTGGTTGTGTCCAATAATTGAATTGCTTCCACGTTTGGATGATTGAGAAGTCTAATCTCATGTTTATTGGCTCGTTCCTTGATGACTTCCTCTATCGTGGATATATTGAGGTCGTTATGTATTTCGTTATTGGTTACGTATCGATACGCGTTGGTGATCATCCTCAGGAATTTGGTTTGACATTTTTGTATTATCTCTCGATTAGATTTATGTGCACAACCCCAAAGTTGTATCCCATACATCCATATCGGTTTGAATATAGAGAGATAAATAGTTCTTTTATAATGAAGATTCATTTTAGAATAATGTCCAACCAGCCAATACATTTGACGTTTAATGCGAATTTGTTCAGCTTTTTTTCTTAGATGGTGTTTCCAGTTTAATTTTAAATCTAAATGAAGCCCAAGATATTTTGCTGATTCTGCTTGAGGGATTGGTACCTCGTTGAGATATGTTCTTAGACTGCAATTTCTTCGCCGCAGCGTATATGTGACGTGGACTGATTTCAGCTCGTTAAGCTTGATTTTCCAGTTTTTTGTCCATCTGTTGATTTTGTTCAGTGTGCGTTGAGTTTTCTCAACTGCTATTGATTGTGATTCATTTACCGCCATGATTACAGTATCATCTGCAAAGGTTCCGGTGAATGTCTCATCTGATGTTGGAATATCAGCAGTATATAGCAGGTACAAAAGGGGTCCCAACACACTTCCCTGCGGTACGCCTGCTTTTATTGGATAAAATTTTGACTTGGCATCTTCGTGCATCACTCGAAATTGCCGATTAGCTAAGTATGATTCTAGCAATCTGCAGTAATTTTTGGGTAGCATTTTACTCATCTTGAAGATTAAACCTTTGTGCCACACTCTGTCAAACGCCTGCGACACATCAAGGAATACTGCAGAGCAATATTTCCCTTCTTCAAAAGCTCGTTCAATGACTTTGATGACTCGATGTACTTGATCGATAGCTGAGTGTTTATTTCGGAATCCGAACTGGAAGTCCGGGATGTTTATTAAAGGCTTAAGCCGCTTTAAAAATAGTTTTTCGAATAGTTTTGAGATTGTTGGAAGAAGTGAAATCGGTCTATACGATCCAACTTCCTCGTCTGGCTTATCTGGCTTTTTTAACATGATTATCTGTGCCATCTTGAAGCACTCAGGAACGTATTCCAAGCGTAAGCAGGCATTGAAGAGATATGTAAACATGATAATGGCCTTCCTTGGCAGTTCTTTGAACACCCCAGGTGATATTTCGTCGATCCCTGGTGCCTTTTTTGGATTGAGATTTTGATCTATTTCTTTTGCTATTTCTATTGGTGTGAACAATTTGAATGCTATTTCTGGTTGATAAGTTGGTATAGTTTGGATATCAGACTGTATTTCGTGTGGTTGGAATGTATTTGCTAGATGTTGCGCAAACAATTCAGCTTTTTCACCATTGTTTCGTAGCCAGTTACCTTGAGTGTCTCTTATGGGAGGGACACGAGTAACAGGCCTTTTGTATCTTCTTGTCGCTTTCCACAATGAGTATTCCTTGCCCACTTCCGGTCCGAGGTTATTTAAGTACTCGTCGAGGCAATTTTGGTTGTATGTATTAATCATTTCTCTGACTTGATTGTTTATTCTGTTGAATTCTGTTTTATCAGTAGGGTTTCGGGTAGTGTGCCATATCCTTCTGGCTCTCCTTCTTTCTTTAATTTGTTCCCTAATACTAGCAGGATATTTTATTTCACATATGGGAGTTTCTTTTGCTTCAGGGTTAGCTTTTCTTGCTGCTGTTTTGATATTCTCAATAAAATTCCTAGATTGCCATTTTAGGTCCTTTTTAGATTTCAAGTTTACTTTTAAATTGATTATCTCTTCCAGTTTATCTCTGAAGATGTCCTAATCTGTATACTTATTTGTGAGATTAGTTTTTCTTTTCTTTTTGATAATATTTGCATTGAGGCATAGAAGGACTGGGGTATGATCTGATGTTAGATCATCACTGCCTTCTACTTCAATATAATTTGATCCAATTCCCTTTGATATAAAGAAGTCTAATAGATCAGGTGTCTTTCTCACATCTGTAGGCCAGTAGGTCGGTCTGCATGAGGAATGATGATTACAATTTAGTAGGTTAATAGCACTTAATAATTCTCTACCTTTTCCAGGTGATATTAATCTTGATCCCCATGCTGTATGTTTGATATTGTAGTCGCCACCGATAATAAATCTAGGACCGAGAGAATTAAAGATGTCGATGAAGTCATTTCTTGCTGGGGTATGTCCAGGTGGACAATATGCTGCAGCAATGTTAAGGTTCGCGAATGTGTTCTCGTTCATAATGTTGAATATTTTCTTTGATTATGATCGCGGTACCTCCTTTACTATTTGAATAAGAAATTGAATAAACGCCGATTGAATGCACTAAAGTGCTAAAGATGTATTGAATTTGATTCGGAAAAACTGCTACATGTAATTAGATTGTCTGCATATACATATATATATATATATATATATATATATATAAACGCTGAGAAGGTAAAGGTTTCCCTGAGGTATTACCTCTGATAAATGGTAACTATTATAGCTATAGCGGAATTTAAGGAAAGTCTCGTGGATGTTCCAAAACCTTAGTAGTTTATTTCTTTCATATTATCTTATTAAATAATCAGGTTTGGAAGAACCTTAGTAAACAGTGATGATATAGAAATCAAAACAGATCTCTCTGGCAGTCACACTTCATTTAATACTGCGGTATCGCATGCTACGGATTACATGTTCAGAAGATAAAATATGTCTATGGTTTGGACATTAAATAATTCATTCTTCAAAAGCATTCCATGAAATTACCATACTAAACTTCAATATTATGAGTCTGTTTTGAAACCAAATTTATTTATCATGTTTACTTCTGGTATTCTAAATTTATTAAAACTTTGTAAAGTTCTGGTATATGCCAATTACTTAAATAAGAAATTTTTCTTTGGAAAAACAGAAGCATACAAAGATATCAATAATGGTCTTAATATTACCCTTCGCTACAGCATAAATTCAAACATGACACTAATAGATCATGATTCTAGTTGTTTAGCAATAAAATAGAAATTATACTACCAGATACTTGCTTATGCTTATGCACATCTGAAGAACTTTCGCAATATGCAACAATATACAAATGTAATTATAAATATCTGAAAGATTAACATTTTGCCAACAAATTTGCGAAAATAATACAAATCCAACAGGCAAATTCGTAAGATAACAATATCAGTTCAAGACAATTACAAAAAGTAAGGTAAAGAGCAAATAATCCTGCTCAGATAACGTAAAGTTGCCGAGAAGATCTGCTTCACTAATAACGTGTGTGTCTTCCATTGGCACGAAGAACTGCTTGGCATCTTCGAGGCATGCTTCGAATGAGTCTACAAATGTCTCTTATTTTTCGACTAGGGCATTAGCTAAATATTGGAGTCTGAGGTGGGACTGGACGCCTTCGAACACGTCTGTTCAACAAGTCCCAAAGATGTTCTATGGGGTTTAGGTGAGGACTTAGCGGAGGCCAATCTATGGTTTGAATCCCGAGGTGGTGAAGAAGGTTCATAGTGATAGCCGTAGTATGACGCCTTGCATAAATACAAAGTTAGGAACTATACCATAAGTGGCTGTTACAACATGATCCTCTAGAGTGAGGTCAATGTGCCGTTGAGCTGTTAGGTTCCCTGGAACTACTGCAAGGTCTGTTCTTTCCTCAAGACTAATTCCGCCCCAAATCATCACAGACTCACCACCAAATTTTTCAACTTGTTGCATAGTAGTTGCAGAATGTCGTTCATTTAGGGTACATTTATGTTGGAGCTACGACAAAAAATAAGAGCGACGATAGTGTCAAAGTAACGATACGGTAAGTATTAATTTCATATGGAACCGTTTATGCTGAAGAAAGCATAAGTGCTATACTCGCTGAAATCATTTGCATTTCTTCGCTCCATTGCTCCATTCCATATAATCAAAAGTTTCTGGTTTGATTCTCATATATTGAGCAAATTTTTGTAGCTACTTTCTTAAGTTATTGTAGAGATATGTTGAAACTCACCAAATCGCGTGTTTATGGGATGTGCTGCATATTGACGGTTTTTATAAGCTTGAGCAAATCATTTTACAGTTTTGAGGTAAGTTCATCTTGAACCACGCCCGCCTTTGACTTAGAGCTACGGGATTGAACATCTTCAGTCATCTGTAACGGGCATTAGGCCTCTTTTCCAGGTACAGTTACATTTATTAAAAGGTCTGGAAGGGTTATAATCCTTCTAGATAAGAGTTTTGTTACATGTTAAAATTGACTATCTTTGTGGCATGTATCTATCTACTTAGATGGGACAACTTCTGGATTAAAGCTTTTTCAGGCTTAAATTTGGAAATTTCTTCTGGATGCGGAAAAATTATCAATCTGCAAAAAAATGCAGTTATCAATGCAGATCAGCAATATATGCATTTGTTGATCAAAACTAAGATGTATCCTGTAAAAATGTCTCGCTCACCATGGCTCGCTACTTCGAATACAAAACCACAGTAATGAATTGAAAATACTTGAAGAATTTGTTGTGACAATATGGTTCCACATTAAAAACATTTTTTTATTTATTTTAAGTTTTTTACGTATTGAAACAATCATAAGGTCTGCCAGAAAATTTAAAAGCAGTTGTAAATTTAGTAATACAGAGAAACGCATATTTAGTACGCTTATTATGATATCAAATGAAAAGACCGCTGTTAGAAAACTTAGATGCAAACGAATATTGAAAGCTAGATCGAAAACAAAAATGTTCACATCCAAGAATTATTTTTCATACAGTTAATTTTATCTTTAATAATCAAACACTTAGAGGTAAGAGACGCTAACATTAACACAAAATGGTTCACTCGATACGTTGCGTCTACGCATTTCATAGTACTGAATGCTTCCGTGTTTGCCTTTTAAACACTTCCTGTGCCGCTGTGATAATCAGTTTTTACTAAATTCACTGTCCTTCTTTCCATAATATTTTCAGTGTTGCCTTTTTAATAAATTTCAATTATAAACTTGAAGATATTAGTTTGGTAATCAATAAGACAATTCCATGTTTATTGCTATAACTGTTATTCTAAAAAAACATCTAGAAATAGAGGAGATTGAAATAATTACGGTCATTCCTTTGTACGTAGCTGTACAGTAATTTGATTAGCGGGTTTAGTAATTCACGTTGCTTTCCAGAATATTAATTTAGTGCAGAATTTGTAGGACTTTGACAAATCCATCAGTGCGAAGGGAAGGCGAGATCTTGGTCAGTATCAGTATTTTGTCTCTGAACTCATGACAGTTTTACTAATAGCTTTCGGTTCTATTACAAGCGAATTAGGTAACAAGCTTGAGTGATGATTAATTGATGTCATATCTTTAGATGTTTCCTAGACACCTTGTATACGTTTCCTGGACAATTTCTTAGATGTTGAATTTTCGTAATAATGTTCTAACTCCACATGCTGTTAAATTATGAATTAAGGTTTTCTTTTTTGCTTTTTCCGACATTCTTTATCTTGAAAAAACTAACTATTGTATTTAAAATGGATGTATTTATTTAATAAATCAAAAGTCCTTAGTTTAAGAGTTGCTTTTACGTTACTAGAATTCTCTCTTAAATTACTTAAATTTAACTTGCTACTTCACTTTCTTCAAACTATTATTGTTCATAAATAGTTTAGTCGTGTTTTAGTATATCAAAATCACTAGGTATTTTACTGAGAAGTTTTTTTGCAAACCCTGTACTCAAGTTTCAATTAACGTGCTTATTTCCACAACATATGCACAACTTCAGGGCAAAACCATAATGTGTTGCCATTTCTGTTTACAAAATTTCAAAAGCATCAAAACGATATCCTTGCAACTATTATTGTGAGGTGTCCACTTTAAAAAAATTCATAGTCGTTAACTAATACCTTCACTAGTGTCAGTGTCAAGCTCCGACGATAAGGTACAAAGACGTACGAGGGCGGTTCAGTAAGTACCCGTGTTTGACGACAGAAGGCGTTCCTGAGGGAAGTTGGTGTTATCATCGTGTGCTGCCATCTATCAAACGACGGTATAACAAATTGCAGACTGATTGATAGGTTAGTTTGGATTGACAGCCATTTGAGTAAGACGTGTTTCGTGATTTTAGCTAAGATGGAAAAAAAGCAGTATCGTTCGGTAATTCGCTTTCTGTTTTTGGATGGGAAAAAATGCGAGGAGATAAAAGCAAAGTTGGATGCTGTTTATGGGGATACTTCGCCATCTATGACCACAGTTAGATATTGGTTCAACGAATTTAAACGTGGGCGAACATCCGTTTTTGATGAGGAGCGACCAGGACGCCCGGCAGACGTGGTTACCGAGGAAATCATTCAAAAAGTACACGACATGATTCTCGCTGATCGACGAACGAAAGTGCGTGAAGTAGCAGAGGCCGTAGGTGTGTCGATCGGAACGGCAATTAATATTTTACATGATAAGTTGGGGATGAAAACATTGTCGGCGCGATGGGTGCCGCGATTGCTAACGGTGGACAACAAGCGGATGCGGCTGTTAACTTCGAAGCAGTGTTTGGAGCAATTTAAGCGAAATCCGAAGGAGTTTTTGCGTCGAGTTGTCACCGTTGATGAAACCTGGATTCATCATTACACACCAGAAACTAAGCAACAATCAAAACAATGGATTTCTCCCGGTGAATCTGCTCCAAAGAAGGCGAAGATGGTTCCATCGGCCGGAAAGGTCATGGTGACGATTTTTTGGGATGCGAACGGCGTCATCCTCATGGATTTTTTAGAAAAAGGAAGAACGATCACTGGACAATACTACAGTGAGTTATTAGACAGCTTCGACAAAAAATTGAAGGAGACACGGCCGCATTTGGCGAAAAAGAAGGTGCTGTTTCACCACAATAACGCACCAGCACATTCATCCGGAGTTGTCGCCGCCAAACTGCATGAATTGCGTTATAAATTGCTGCCGCACCCCCCGTATTCACCCGATCTGGGTCCCTGCGACTTTTTCTTGTTTCCTAACATGAAGAAATGGCTCCCGGGAAAAAAATTTAGCTCAAACGAGGAAGTCATCGCCGAGATAGAGGCGTATTTTGGAGAGTTCGACAAATCCTATTTTTTGGAGTGGTTAAAAAAATGGCAGGAACGTTGGGAGAAGTGTATATTTCTAAAAGGAGATTATGTTGAAAAATAAAAGAAAAATTTTGAAAAAAATTGTGTCTTCATTTCTAACACGGGTACTTATTAAACCGCCCTCGTACATTAATCCATGCGTTACCACCCGGCTGAGCAGTCCCGCTCAATCAGTTATTAGGCTAGGTAAGGTGACAATAAGTCAAAACACATAGTCATAATCATAATGTTGATTTAAAAGTTCTCAAACACGCCAATTTTATTTTTCAAAAACGTAAAGAAGTCTTTAAATTTAAATTTCTTTAAATGATAATTAAAAATTTTCTAAATATTTCTTTATTAATCATTACAAGCATATTTTTTACCTTTTCGATAAACAATTTACAGTAGCCTTCTCTTTTTAATTCAGTTCGAGATTACAAATTGTTGATTGAAATGATTAACAATAAATTTTTACATAGTTAGTATGTAATTTAATTCAAACAACAACTATTCAAAGTTAAGGGAATGAGCGAGCGGTAGTTCTAAATCAGGATGATATAGATTGTTGGATTGATGTCAACCCAAAATTAATAGTGCTGGGGATTGTCTATCAAAGTAAACCTGATAGCAGAGTTTCCAATTAACTCAATAATTTATCTGATATCAAAGAGATTGAAATGAATTTTAATGAGTGATATTGTTAATTACGAATTTCTAATGAAATTACACCTTTTTACTACCTAATTTATCACAATTTATATCCATTTTGTTCGAGTTAAAATTCATAAATAAATCTTAAGAGAATAAGCAATTTTGGATTTTGTTAAAAATATGACTTCATTTTAAAATTCACATTCGGCGTATATCTAGATGTTTAAGGGTTTCCTTTCTCAGACCCACCAAGGAAACAATTTGCTAAAGAAACAAAGAGATTTAAAATAAATCAGGCTTTTTGTTCTTACCGATAATGAAATGGATTCTCACAATTTTCTAAAGTTAAAAAAAAGTTGAAAAGAAAAAAGGTTTAAAAGGTAGCTTTTTTATTAAAGTCTTATTTTATTCTTTTGTACCAAAAGGTGATAAATTAAACGGTGACTTCGATTTATCTTTGTATTGTGCATGTCAAAGATAAATTATTATTAATGGCTGGAAATTTTATTTTCTATACAAGATTGTATTGTAAAAAGATCTTTAAATTAAAATCGCTTTACAAATTTAAAAGAAATTACCGCCTTTAAAAGATAGATGACAGTCTGCTTTTGTTCTTATACTTCCGTTAACATTAAGGAAATTATTATGTGATACAAAAATATTTAATATTATGTAACAACCAATTATCTACCAGCTTTCAACTGCTCGTAAAAATAAAAAAGGAAATTGAAACTCTTCTTTTATTCACAAATCACTAACTTAATAAATAACCTGTAAGTTTCAACGAATCACCAGAGAGCATTAAGCCATGAATGTGAATGGTGTCATTACTGAATTTCCACCCTGCCCCAGGAATACATCGAATGTCACTGTTGTATGCTAAAATTCATTTCCCTTGCTTTCCACGGATGTTGCAAAATATTCGTGTTTTTCGCAGAGAATATTCATTGTATAGATTTTCTAATTTTTTTTCTGAATCTAATGAACTATTGATGATGTTAGTTTTGAAACAAACAACTCTTGCTATCAAAACACTTTTTTCTTCTTGATAACTTTATTATCAAAATTATTCTCCCTTCAAACTGGATTTTCAAGTTGATTGACATCTATTCGATGAACAGATGTGAAAAGACGTACTAAGTTGAAACAACACATTGGTAAATGAAATTTTGTTTGGATAGGTTCAGGGAATATTCACTGGTTAGCGTAAGCCTACGTCTCATTAACCACGAACGATATACATACAAAATGTACATCAACTCATTATGGTGTAATGCGCATAATTTTAATAACTCTGTGAACTAAATCCACTAACTGGATTTGTTTTAACAAACTTATTGATTATCTACTATGTACCAATCACATTTAAATGAATTAGCAGTTCAGAACAATGTTTGTCAAATCAGAATTTTTAAATTCTGTAATTATACAGGATGAAATGACTTCTTTTACCTAAACGATTTTATAATGATTTGATGCAAAGCTCTACATTTTGGTAAGAAAGCACTGCACTTCAAGAATTGCATGTGAAACAAGCTTCTAGTAATGTCATCTTCATTTAGATTTGAAAGACAGGAGAATATTATGAAATAGGTCACTCTATTATTAGATATTGGATCCATGCTGTATTATTACTTTTAGCAATCCAAACTCAAGATGTTTCTAGTTTGTGGTATTATATCAGGTAGTGACTCTTGCGGAGGCTGATTTTTGGACGTCGAAATTATACCAATTAAATTGTTCAAATGGTCTCAGAATCTATCCATCAAACCTCATTTAGTTACCTGTAACAGAAAAATGGTCTTGAAGAGACTTTGCGTTTTTGTACTTTTGGGATCCAAAAAAACTCTTCCAATTTTGCACCTCAAGAGATATTTTTGGATTTATATTGCTATGGGGATATCTTTTATTGTAAATACAGGAATTCTTCAACGATGAAGTACGGCAACAAACAGAGCTAAGAAAAGAATTCAAATAGTTGCCCATCTGTCTAAGAACCACCATTCAAGCTTTACTCAAAATTGATGATTCTCGGTTAGAATGAACCCGGAAAACTGGGAGGTGGTGGATATGGAGCTTTTTTAGGCAAGAATACCCAGATCGTATTCAGGCTTAAATTGCCATTGTCTTAATGCATGCTATGATAAACAAGTTTTTTAAAGTGTCTGCCTACATAGTATACATACCTACTAACATGGTAAATTGCAGAAATAACAAACTACAAAACAACCCTCCAATGACAATTAAAAAAGTACAGGTAATGAGAAAACAAAACAAAGCTTGAAAACGAAAAGAAAACTGCCTAACATTGGAAAATCATACTAATGCAGAACAAAATACAAAAAAGCATAAACTATGTGAAGATGGTAGTTGATAAATAAAGATGAAAAAATCATAATGAAGAAATAAAGAACAATACAATAGACGATCGTGTGCGAGAAAGCAAAGAGCAAAAAAGTCAAGTCAAAGCATTACAAAAACAAGTACAAGAAAAAACATTGAGCAAGTAGGTAAAAGTACAACTACCCGTGGTAAGATAGACGAGACCATGGCAAACCCGAACAAACACTAAGAGATAACAAACAGTCTAAGAAGCAGCAAAAAGTACGAAAAATCACAACAAATCATTATACACTAGGAAATAGTACCACAGAGTATACTAAGCATAGTATAGCTTCAAGCATTACATGCAAGGACCACTTCAAAAAGCCAATGAAATACTTAAGAATTCCAAAAGCACGAGAAATCACAACAATAGGAAAAAGTTCGCCACATCACGCCAAACTACGTAATCACACTCTCCCGCGACGTGAAGTTATTAGGATCGTGGCCCCGAAGTCCGTTTTGACTACTACCAATGTTTGCTATTACCAGTTGCTACCAAATTTCACTTCAATAGCGCACGCTTGCGGGAGGATTTGTAGCTGTCATCCAGATAATATGCAATCATATCCAGCTTCCTTCCCCGTCATCACCATTATTGCCAATATATACAGGGTGTGTTTTCTTACTAAGGCCATAGCAATGTTAACATGGGAAGAATTTATTACGATCAGAGTTAGCTTATGTCTACTATGAGCATTCAGAATAATGTAAAATGACATCTCACAAAAGAAAACAATAATATTAAATCACTACGTAGCACTTAATGAAAAGCAATTGTTTTGTTTTCTCAAATGTTATTTTACATTGCTCTTAATGCTTATAGTACACATAAGCAAATTACAATCTTAATAAGCTTTCCTCGTGTTACAATTTTTATAGCCTCAGTAAGCTAAACATCCCGAATTAGCCATATGTGTTTTCCGTGTCGCGGACACAACGTCTTCACCACCATGCTCACCTTTGTATCTACGCTTCCACCGCCTCAATACCGACAATACCATTACTTGTAGACGTACGAACTGTTCACTTTCACAGCGCGCTCCCCACCATAATAAGACACCAACACGCCCAACTTTTAATCATCACGCCTGCCAACTTGATGCACAGAATAGGGTAGCAGATCAGAAACACATCATGTTGTGCAACCATAGTGACTTCGTTACAATGTACGTCCACTAAACTCTACGACTACGCCTGTCGAAGAGGTTTCTTCTAAGCCAACGATTTCTCATCAGAATTATATTGATCACGACGACGCCAAAGTACGCAAAAGCACGTTAAAACAGAATTGAGGAGTAAAGAAATTAACAAAAAATGGCAGAGCTCGATAGAGATAGTGACTTTGTTTCAATACACTTTCACTAAACTCTACCACCACGCCTGCCAAAAAGGTTCCTTCTAGGGCAACGTTTCTCATCAGAATGATATTGGTCACGACGACACCAAAGTACGCAAAAGCACATTAAAACAGAACTGAGGAATAAAAAAATTAACAAAAAATGGCAGAGCTCAATAGAGATAGTGACTCCGTTTCAATGCACGTCCACTAAACCGTACCACCACGCCTGCCGGAGAGGTTTCTTATAAGCCAACGGTTTCCCATCAGAATGACATTGATCACAACGACACTAAAGTACGCAAAAGCACATTAAAACAAAACTGAGTAGTAAAAAAATTAAGAAAAAATGGCAGAGCTCGATGGAGATAGTGACTTCGTTTCAATGTACGTCTACTAAGAGGTTTTTTCTAAGGCAACGGTTTCCCATCAGAATGATATTGATCACGATAACGCCAAAGTACGCAAAAGCATATTAAAACAGAACTGAGGAGTAAAAAAATTAACAAAAAATGGTAGAGCTCGATAGAGACCCTCGAAACTCGTAAAAAGACTATAAATCACATTAAGGCAAAAACAGACAATAAAACGTTGACAAAGCACAGTCAGGAACAAACAAGCAGCAATTTGGTGAAAGAGCACATAACGCCATTCACGAAGCAATAACAAAACACCTTAAAGTCAAAGAAAGAAAAGCTAATCAGGATAACAATGACTAGGACACAAACCATAAAAGGAACTCAAGAAAAGAGTAGAGTTAAGCATGACAAGACTGAAGAGAGACATTTATATATTTTAAGATGATAATACCAAAACACTTGAGAAAGGCTGAAAAAGTTTGACAAAGCATGATAAAGCAGAAACCTTTAAACAAGCAAGTAGCCACAAACCCAAAATAGAACATGTGAACAAATTGCAGGACATTTGTGTTCCGTTCATACAATAATGGAACGATTATTCTAGAAAGAAAGATTTCTAGATTTCTTCTGCTAAAAATCTTTTATTATAAATTTTTTAAATCGAAAGTATTTTTTGCCAAGACACCATTAAGCTGTTTGAATTCCGATAGATAATACAACCACTGTTAGGTTCGTTTTTACTTGTATTTCAGATGATGGTTTTTTTTACTTGGATATTGGTTTGTCGTGAAAGAGTTCGTGCTGGATTATTATGGACACTGGAGATGGTTAAAGTTTTTAATTTGGCTACTGAACTGGTCTAACACAAACTACTCTTTACAAGATGATACCACCACACGCACGCTCTGTGGTGGTGGTACGCCAGCCATGGTGGTGTAAAGACAGTGACAGCAGCAAATACGATTTTGGTATTCCGCAAATTCCAGGTAGTGTAAAATCAGCCTCTTCTCAGAATATGGGCGTCCGTCGTTGGGTTAGATGTTCTAGCCGGATACTTGTGACTCTGCACCACAAGTTGGACACCGAATAAAACGAATAAAGAATGGGGTGCGGACGAAGACAATCCTAAGGTTAAGTTCAATTATTCCTACATTCTAAAAAGATTAAGAAGTTTTAAAATACTTTACAGAAATAATTGAATAACTCCAAAGTTGTTAAGTGTTTATACTCCTGCATTAGCTATGTTGTTGTAATCGGCAAATCAAAAGTAAGACAATATGGCAGTATATTATATAGGCTACACTCTAGGAAACACAAATTCAAAAACAGTTAATTTTTTTATGGAACACCTTGTATAGTTAATAATATCTTTTACTGTTATCACAGTTCTTAATATTTCTGCAGATAAGGACGACATTCTACATTGTATCTGTAGATCGTCGGAGCATGCTCTATGTTATGAAACTACTCAAGTTTGTCGTTTTTCAATGTTGTGCAGAAAATACGAGTTACCATAAAGCTTTCAGTACGAAATAAAATCGTTCATGCAGGAGTAAAACTATTTGTCTTTGTTTTCTACTCGAATGGATGTTTTTAGTTAATTTTGTTGAGTCATATGGAATACTAAACATTTAAGACTGCAACACTTTAAAATGCAAATGCCATTTCCATTGTTCTTATTTCTTGCTCAGAGAAACATCCTTCACAACCAAACGCACTATATTAAATTCAATTTGGAATTGTTTTTTAAATTAGATCATGTCATTTATCATCATTGGTTTTCATTGGTTTCAAGAGGTCAGCTTTGTGTTTTCAGACACCTTTTAACCTTAAAAATGTCAAGTTTATTCCATAAGCTCTAAGCATTTCACGTTTAGCCATTGCCCACTCGTAAACAATCAAGTTCAAGCACAAAATTAATGTTTTTGTTTACTGGTTCATTTCTAGAAACAAGTAACCAATATTATTGACAGAATAAAGGCGAACACACGTGTTTTTATGTTTTGTCATTTGTAAGTAGAAATCGTTAATGTTTCTTTAGCAATTTGCAAGTCAAAGTATTTGTTAACTCGATTAAATAATTTATGAAACTTCGAATGTTTATTTAATGGTACCAAAGTACTAGTATAATAGAATTGCAGATTTTATATCCCTCTTAACTTCAAATAACGAAAATAAGTTATTTATTGCGGATTTCGAAAATACGATAACATTTTAAACAACCCAGCTAGAAATACGACAATCCTTAGATTTGCAGTTCATCCTCCCGTTTTACCAACAGTATATTGCCTGCCAATGTTATCTAAAATCTACCGTTATCCATGTAGAAACCTTTTTATTTTCCATTTATATGTCGAGCTTTTTATAGATGTTGGAATATTTTATTTTCAAAATCGATTACTTACATTTCCGCCTTTTTCGTCGTTGTATTTATGTTTTATGGTTCGGGATGGAATATGAAGTAGAGTTTTATAACCTGTGTCGAAATTAGCGTCCCCCATCAAACGTTAATAGAAGTGTTCTATGTATAGTAAAGGTTATTAAAACCCAGTTCTCAATGATTACAATCCTAATATGAAGGGGTTTAAGTTATTCTAATATCAATTTGACATTTTAAGTGGCACTTATAGTTTAAATTTAGTTATAAATGAAGCCTACTTAATGTTTTAGATTAGCTATTCGAACAATATTGTTAGCTTGATATAACCCTAAAATACAACAGTTAAGTAACCGCAAGCAAACTTTTACTGCAAGTACCTAAATCCGAACATCATAACAATGTTATGAACATTTAGGCTACTGATTACCGGAAAATTAAGGAATACTCCGCAACATTGTAACATAATATTGAGGAAGACCAGAAAGCTATTCGGGTTGTGGAGGCGTGTAATCTACTAGATAACCTAAAGGAATTTCTATTCATTGAATAGATATTACATTAAACCGTAATTAACAAGAGAAAATAAACTGTACGATAGAGTAATATTTAAATAACACACGAATATCTATAGAAAAACTGCCAATAGCAAATTTTATTGTTAAAAAAACAAGTTTTTCTGTAAATATGTAAATCACAGAAAAAGTCAGCAATTCCCTGCCCAGTTTGTTTATTATTCAATTATAAATACAGAATCTCTTTTTACATAAATAAAATAGAGACGGGCTATGTCGTAGGTGTTTTAGGTCACGATTTTGCCCAAATAAACTTCTAACATGTTGCTCTGTGATACTGTTCTTGTTTATTGATAGTTTTGTTTTCAAACAGCACCTTCTACTTTAAGATTCCTTATCTTTAATATAGTCCTCAATTGATTACCTGATTATCACAAAACAAAATATTGTTTTTTAATAAACAATTTTATAAAATATAGTAATAATAATTAAATAACTGATATTTAGCAACTAGAATAGAAATGAAAGTCATTTTAGTTCTTGGTTGGTGTAGTTTAGCAAACTAGCTATTTATAAACGGCTACTTGAGACGTCTTAGACGTCCTATGTTCTGTTAGAAATGAAGAGGATCCATCATCATTTCAGCTTGGTGTAGCTTTTCGACAAAATTTCGGCTGCTTTTTAAATTTGAAAGTAAGGCCAGGGTGCTCTCACTAACGCAAGAGATAAACGGGTGTTTAAGAAACGCGTCTTTACAGAGTAAGATTTCAGGTCTGATTCTTGTCCGAAAAGAATAATACGAATCGCTTCACAAAGATGATTAAAATAATATGAATTTTGTCCTTTTATATTTGAACAATCCAGTATAATAAATAAACATGTTACTATTAGTATAAAAATAGGAATTTTTAGAACAACGGAGTTGCAATTTTGTAAACTTATCAACCAAGTGCGGGTGTTCTGATAGAAATGATACTTTTCCATAAATTCTAGGCACCATAGACTTCTTGTAACGACTTTAGAATGGAGCTCACTTTTATAACTTATTATACGACCAATATATTACCCCCTCCCCAAACAACTTGTAAGTTATTTATAACTTTTTCTAGGAACTTTTAGTAAATGCTTCACTGGAACAATGAGTTACATGTCTTATATATTCTATTGGAGAAGTCTAGAGAACCTCACAAAGTAACCAAGCAAAAACCAGACAATGCTGACAAAAACAAATTTCAAAAACCTACCAAAGCTACTAATCGGCTTTAGAAACTTTTACTGGTAAATAACACAGCATTGTGTTAAATTCAGATTAAAACAAATTTTTTAACAAAGACAACACAGCTAAGATTTTAACTACTAAATTGCCTTTCTTGTGTTCCACGCCAAAATAATTCAAAGGAACTCTCTTTTTCTCGCTTGACCTCCAGGTCGGGTTCTCACTAATAGCAAAACTACAGCTTTTAATGAAAAAAGTAAATGAAATATTTAATGTGGACAAGCCAATTGATATACAGCACAAAGGAAGGAAAAGTTTATTAAATTGGAAAATAATAGAACTAAAATAATTTTAAATGGTGAAGTGTAGAATTAGAAGATAATTAATAGTTACTAAAAATCTTGCAGGTTTCTGGAAAAGTTACAGTTACAAGATATTAAAATGAAGAATTCTCCAAAACTCCAAACTCCAGATAAAAGAATTAAGTCTAGAATATCTTCAACTTTTTGTACCACATCAGATTTGTCTAAACTGAAATTAGTGTATAAATTGGCCGTTAAACTCAAGATTTTACAACGTTTCCTTAACATTATCCGCTAATTATTTTGATGAAGCTGGGGCTTGGTAAGGATACCAAACTGTTATCACTTACCCTTCGGGGTAAGTGGTTGTTCACTGCAACGAAGCAGGTTCAGGCTAGCTCAGTTGGTTCGGCCTTGGTCCCTATAAGGTGGGGAAAAACAAACCAATATTTGAAGACATCAGCTACAATTGCTTTGTTGATTCCTGTAACGGGACAAATAAAAAATGGTGCTCTCTCCGAAACGTGAGCTAAACTAAGACAATAATAAAAACTAAATAAATGTATGTGAACGGGAAAATCAAAAATCACATTGTAAAAAAAATTGTAACTATACTGTAAACAATAACAAACAACAAACAAATATAAATGCAATTTAATCGTATAGGAAATTAATGTAAATAACAAAGTGAAATCTTCTTTCAAAACAACTGGCTAGGGATGTATTTAATAATACGTCATAAAACTGTACGTTGACGCATACATTTCTAGTTAGTTATAAGGTGCAAAAGAACAAATTCCAGTAACTAGTTATCCGTGCGCTTAGAATGGTTGAAGAGTAGCATAAAATTATATACTCATTAATCCAAATCTTTAAATCAATCCACAAATAGTCGTGAAAAGACAAACTTGCATGGATGTTAACATAGATGCTAAGATTAAACAGAATCAGCAAAGAACGAATGACTTTGCACACTGAAATATTTATTTGTAATTGTACGAATGATAAGCCTAGTAAATAACTAGATTGACAACTAAAATCCTAATGACGACCTTATTGTTTTTAAAGATGCACAAAAGTGATATATAAACATATAAAAACATGCACGGTAATAACATGGATTTAACCACCTGTGCTACTGTTGTAGTTTCATTGGAATGTGATAGGGCAACAAAGGAGTTGCCACATGACGATAAAGCTGTGGCAATTACGATGGGCCGGAAAAAAATTGGGCGAGATTCCAGAATCATGTACTAGCTTCCACATCATGTAACAATTAATCATCTTAATTTTAATCAAAATCAATCAAATAATCAGTGGTGGAGAGGTAAACGTAGAATTAAACTGAACTAATTGAATAGTTAGTTATTGATTAGAGTTTTGGATTAATTAAAATCAGAGTGTTTTATACGATCGTTATCAACACCAATAACGAAACAAATCACCTGAGTTCAAGAAACGAAAGAAAACGTATCCCTAAATTTGGTTCACATGCGTCTTGATAGACGGCCCTTTACACAAGCAAACATCACTAATAATTAACATAGAAATAACTAACTATTTGTAACGGGGAAAAGCTGAAAAAGAGACCTAATTCCCGTATAAGCCAGAAATCGAAAGATGTTCAATCCCGTAACTCGAAGTCGAAGGCGGGGAGGTTTACAGATAGTAAATAACCCAGATATTTATGTTTTTACCTAAACCAAAAGTTTAAATTTTGACTAAAAATCCAAAAAAGGTACTTAGAGGTCGCCAGAAGCTGAAGATAAAAGAAAGAAACCATCGGCCAACTCACGCAGCTTCTCGTAGGCTGACACCCTGTATATGGAGTCCTTTCCAAACAACACCCTGTATATAGAATTTACTTAAGATATCACCCTGTATATAGAAACTTAAAAATCGTATTCTGAAGTAAAATTGCATTCTCTTTACTTACCAGGGAACCTACATTAGTTCAAATAAACGTTTTAGATCTCCAGCCTCTCTCTCGTTTCTTAAAACAGTGAATAATGTTTTATACCCAAAATCAAATAATATCTTTGTTACTAGAAGTCAGGGTTCTTTCGTTATGGTACCTAAATATCTTATAAGACAAAACAAGCTTACATAAACAAGAATGTAAAAGTTAAACTACATGAGTTTATTTGTTATGCTACGAAATCAAATAAAATAAACATCTGTACAAAAAAGGTTTTAAATGGTGTAATTGAATAAACATTAAATAAAAGAAAAATAACTGTTACATAAAAATTAGGTTTGAAGGACCCGTTTAAGAAATGCGTTTAAAAATCATTAAAACGCAAGAAAGTTATTGAATAAGCAACGCAAAAAAGCAAAGCCAAACAAGACTTACAACCATTAGGAATTTGAAACATATGAAATTGTATTAATTATTTCAAACAAAACAACAAAAAATTATTATAAAATTTAAACAACTTATTATTTCCCTAGGAAGCATGACGGAAATAACGGAGCCTCAAACGAACACACACGACGAAACAAAACACGTAATTTCCATCCGGTATCCAAAAGAAAATCACAGATTCTCGCTGCTAAATAATACGGTCTCGGAAAGTTCCGGACGGCAAACATTTGCGAAATTCATACTAAGTCCTTTTTACACGTGGACTAGAGACTCGGATAAGACTAGCTTGTCGACATTGTTCTTCAGAGCCCTTCCCTGAAGAAGCTCAATAAAATGAACTTAAGGTAAGCCCACGGTAAGTCTTGATTTCGACTCCCCCGAGAAACTCAAGAAAATGTTCAACGCATCAAAACCATTGGAAAGAACAAAGAAGCTGGTTGTACACTGCATTATCAAATATAACACAGACGGTCAATTGAAAATGGAAAGGTACCAAACATCATTTTTCTAATTTAAAACTATCTTTCACCCAGACATGCGGCAAGTATTTATTTCTAGAAATACAACCCAAATACAACCAAAATTTTCTTGAATTGAAGTAACACAAAAATATACTTAAGGTTCATAAACAAGACCAAACCGAAATGAAACACATCTTGGCGATGAAATTGTATATTCAATTTCATAGATAAAGCCCGAATAAAACATTTTCTTAATTAAGAGATGATTTCATCAACAACGAAAAAAACATAACAATTTGTTGAATACATTTTAATTTTTAACAATAGAACTTCAAAGAAACCTTGGATGAAATATCTGTTAGTAATATAAATAACTTGCTAAACATTAAAAAGAAAAATGAAACTATAAATTCATATTAAATGAATGCATTTAAAGCGAAACTCAAGGCAGAACTAGGATGATTATGCAAGATTATATATATTACAGCTTGTCACAGGGTGATATCAAACTACGAGACATTCAGAAGATTTTATTAAAGACGTAACGGATAGGCAACTTAAATATCATGCCAGTTATAGATAGTGAAATTCTTATTAGATTGTAGGGCTTCAAACTTTGCAACATTCGTTAGAAGTTAAAATTATTTAAGAACATTTACTTTTAGGAATGTGACGTTACGCTCTAGATCTTCGCGGAAAACAGTTTTGCCGTTTGTCAGCTCATCCCTTTCAAACGTACCTTAATATTTCTTCAGAAATATTTTAAACGTTAAAGGATCTAACACAAAATCTCTGTTAAAAATTCTCAGAACATCGTTATTATCTTTTTTTCTACGAAGACTGCAGAACCCCGCCCTTTACATGCACTAGAAATATAAAAAGCCTGTTAACATTTTACACATTTTACATTTTCTTAGTATTTGAATCTCAGCCAAACATCAGCTCCATCAGCTGATTGGTTCAGTTCTTTACGGTTCCACAGCAGTTGCAACAACTTGTTAATCTGTTTATAAAGTGCTAGTAGATAACTTTAATTATTTTATACCTTTATTTAGTATCACACGTAATATTCGTTAGCGTTCTACAAGTTCAATTAATGCAGTTTAGTAAATAGCAAATAAATGCAAGGATTGTTAATAATAATTAATAAATTTGTATGAAAATTGTTAATAGTATATTATTGAACGAGCACATAATGTAGGCTATTATTCAAGAGGATGAAGGCGAGTGTGTAAATCATCCGAGTGAATAATGCTCATTATGTGCGAGTCGAATACGACGTTTTATCTACGATTCTAACACTTATGAGGAAGATCTAGAGGTGAACTCCCCTGAGGGAGACACTGTCTAAATTCTTGAATATGTAGAAGTCAATGAAAGTAAACAATCTTCACAAAGAGAGTTTTAGACCTGGAATACAAGAATCCTCTGAAGAGGATGTCCAAATTTTTGACGGAAGTAAGCATTCACCAGTCATAAATAGGCAACCAACATTACAGGATTTGAAGCATTTTTGTGCATCGGTAACTAAGCTGGCTTTGCAGTTGTTTATTATTTCCACATTTCTTTGTTTCAAAAATCAAAAATTGTAAATTGTGGTGCGTAATTTAGTAACTTAGTGAGTTTTCCTCTGTGTTTTTCAATGAAAAGTGATGAAGATAATTCTTGCACGCCTCCACAGATTGCAAAAGCAGCGGAGGAGATAATTTCTTTACAGCTCATCCCAGAAAAATCGAGAAAATTGTATGAAATTATCTATAAACAATTTATGGAATAGAGAAGAAAGAATGACATTAGTTCGTTTTCGGAACGAGTACTTTCGGCTTATTTTGAAGAACTGGGAAATAAATATAAATGTTCTGCACTTTAAACGTACTATTCCATGTTATGAACTACGCTTAACGTTAATCATAATATAAAGATAGAGCAATATAATAAATTACGGGCTTGGTTAAAACACTAAGGTGAAGGTTACAAACCAAAAAAGGCAAGAACTCTCAGTTCAGAACAAATGCACTCGTTCATAATGGGTAGGCAAACAATATTTAGCAACCAAGGTATGGCATCATAAATTCTAAGTTCTTAAATAATTGTTTTTCTGAAGATTGTTCTAATCATTAAAATGATGGAGGCATGTCGGGCACAAACTTCATAACATGCTGATTGAAGATTTAAAAGACTTGAATATAAAAACAAAATTATCAGAATGGAAGGTGTACTACCCAAAGGATTGGCATAAATAAATTTGGTGCCATGGCGAAAGAAGTTGAAGTTACTAAATCCAGAATTGTTTACTGGACACACGTTTCGTAGATCTTCCGCCACTTTATTAATTAATGGAGGAGGAAATATAACGAATTTAAAACGCCACGGGGGGTGGAAAAGCACTTCTGTTGCAGAGAGCTACATAGATGAAAGTCTTGGTAACAAAATAGCAACTGCCACGAAAATTATGAAGCATGTGGATAATTCTGAAGCTGGACCGTCCACAAGTGCTAGTGCAACAAACGAAAATCGTTTTGTGGGGGATTGCTGTGCAAATATTGTTAAGAATAATGTTAGTTTCGGTATGAATGGCACACCTGTGCAATTTTCAAACTGTTCTGGGTACCTTATTTTCAATTTTTTTCTAACAATAAATAGTTTGAGATTATAACAATTGCTATTTCTTTTATATCTATAAATAGACAACCAACAAAACACCGCCAGTAAATAAAATCCATAAAACACTAGTGTCTTATGAGTATGAATATATCCCTATGGTTACGCGTATAACGACTATACAGTGTGTCCACATTTCGATGCTCCCTATTCAGATCTCGGAAATTGTAAGAGATACAAAGTCGGTTAAATTAGAAAAGATTTGGCTATTTTGGAGATCAGTTTCCTTATGCTTTTGTTTTTTTTCAAAACAGTTCACGGCTTACTAGATATTTGCTAAAAACGAAATCATCCTATTTTTTTTTAAGTGAAATATTTCAGAAACGAGCAAAGATAGAAAAGAACAGCAAAGAGGGCGTTTTAGAGAATATACTCTCAAACACAATAAAATTATTTTCGCAATTGTCTTTTGTTTTATTTCGGCGGCAAAACGTAAATCCAAATTTTTTATAATATCAAAGAAATTCATTTGTTATGCAAAAATTGCTAAAACAAAATAAATACGCTTTTATAGGGCATTAACTGTTTATTTGGTGCTATCTGTGAATGTTCAGTAAAGTATCTTAAAAGCGTCTTTTGTTTTGTTTTAGCAATTACTACATAACAAGTGTAATCTATCTGACAAAAACAAGGATTTTTGTATTTTTAAAACCATGGCACACTAAGTGGGAAATGCTTTTTATTTAAAAAAAAATATAAGATAATTTCGTCTTTAACAAATATCTAGTAAGCCTTAACTTTTTTGAAAAAAACAAAAGCATAAGTAAACTGATCTCCAAAATAGCCAAATCGTTTCTAGTTTAACCAACTTCGTATCTCCTACAATTTCCGAAATCCCAATAGTGAGCATCGAAATGTGGACACACTGTATTATTGAAGAGTCGCAGATAAACTCTTTTATACTTCTAAACGTTCTAAAAAAGTAAATGTTCCAAATTTATAATACAAGACTTATGTATCAAACCCTTTTGAAATATTTCTCACAGGAAGAGATTATCATCTGGGTACCAGTCATCAAAAACTGCCCCGAGTTCACTGTTTTAAGGTTGTGTTTAAGTTGACGCTGACATTGATCACAAGATGATTGAAGAGTTTAATGATAATTTCTTCCGTCAAAACCTTTTAGGTAGGAAAGGGAGTCTAATTTGTTTTGACAGCAACGGACATGCAACGGTTGCGTTCCATTTGAATCACTATATTGCATTATTGCGTTAGGAGTAACATCTCTAGATTTTAGTGCCATCATTGAATTACAGTGAGAGATGGGTATTGTAGTAAATAATTTAGATGCAGTGTTGAATTTGGATAGAGTATTTACGTAGTGCTGCTTGTTTTTGAACTAAAATTCATAGTTCTATAGCTGATTGTGGATGATGAGTTTATTCAAACTTATTTAGATTTAAATTTAGTATTAATTTAATATAGGAAAGTAAACAGTAGTCTATTAAATTGGTATTTGTTTCTAAAGCCATTCTCCACATAAATAGAGTCTGTGGGAAGTGTACTAATTTATCTCAATTCAGGGTAAATGCAAAAGGTGAATGCTTAAAATGGTGCTGTTGCGGAGTTCGAAACAATCGTGACCGGTCCATCTTTAAACAATGATGTTGGTAACTAGGAAGTACCAGTATCGATAATTTAAATTCTACTTATTTGAACCACACGAGGAAAAACTTTGAGAAAGCTTCAAGGAAACCTGAGATATAGGAATGCCTAACAAAATTTTCTGTGACGGCTTCTATTTCAATAGAGAATCTATTAGAATTAATTTAAAATATATTTAACTTAATAATTTATGAACTTTGTGCCTGTGCGTTCTCTGACTTCTTACTCATGGCCAAAGGCACGACTAACTAGGTTAGTAAATATCGGCATTCCCTATAACTCTTTTTTCCTTATTCAGTATTATTGGAAATACTTTATTTTACCTCTGTGTACTAAACCTTAGCAACTGTGCGGTCTAAATCTTTAGTAAAATTATTAAATCTCATTAATTCGACAAATGAGTAGGTTATCCTGCGTTTAGAGAGCGATTGAGCATCCTTTGAATTGAATATACGGGTGAATTACAAATGTACAAGCTAGACTTTGTTGAGGCATTTGGCTTGACGATGCGCACTGGACAGCGCAGGCGTAGTAGTGGGGAGCTCATTTTCTTTGGCTTTTTCGTGTTGTTTACATCGATACAGTCACAGTCAAAAGCATTTTTAACAAGATTTTTTTTGTTTTTGTTTAATTTACAAATGTCTAATTTTTTCTAATATTTAAAATAAACAAATCAGACTATGTCCAAAAAAGCAGTGTTTTCCTTTTTTATTTTAAGGGCCCCGCAAAATTTTGCTGCCCTGGGTCCCACAAAACTTCCAGCCGGTCGTGTCTGTAATTGTCAGGTACAGAAAGTTTCGGAATTTTTAAAATTTCCAGAATTTGAATTCGTCTTCATCAAATGCAACAATAGGTAAAAAAATTCATCCAGACACAATTCGCTCTTAAATCATAAATTTTGTCATCAACCATTAAAGGATTAGCAAAACTGTTTACTTTGACAAAGGTTCTTTACAACTATAATTCTTTCATTTATTCATCTTACTATATGTACTTTAGGAAATGTCCACAGAACCTGTATTAGCAACTAAAAGAAAACGAAAGCATTAACAGTTTCACTGTATTTCAAAAGCGGATTTAAGTAAAAAGTGCTTTTTCTTGCCACAGTTTGAATTTTCTAAGGTATGGGGTTTTTTCTAGCACTGTTCAAACATTTGATGATAGAAGGCAATATAGTATTTAGCAGTCCTAAACCTATCTTGCTTTAAAATGTGGTAGAAAGAAATGATGTATTTATTAAAACACGTGATAGAAATATTGACATTGTTGTCGCAAGCGCAGAGGGAGCAGGGCCGATAGGACTAGTAGCACCATTTGTTAACAATTAGAGGCTGTCAACAACCCCATCATTTTTGAACAGCCCATAATAAGATGCACTATACGTTTTATTTGATTTCTTTATTACTGAATTGACACAAAATTGAACATAATCCAAGTTATTCATCTGTAATGATATGTAATTGTAAGAACTGTTGAACAAATTAAAATACAGCGCCAGCGTTCAAAAAGACTGGAAGATCTGAAGGTAAATGTGTAAATAATTTACAACATGCATTTTATAAAATAATAAAAGTTGTATTCAAAACTGAGTATTTTTAGTTTCCCACGGTGTGTTTTGAAATATTTTATTTCCCCGAGTGTACTCTCGCTATTTTCAATGCTGTAGCAGTTTTAGAACTTAAGAGATTTTAGTTTGCTTAAGGTAAGGCTCCAAGATCTTTTTCGAATTATAAAACATCGTGGGAACCTTCTGCTATGATGTAATTAGGGATGCCACCTGTCTTTTTTGTTAAATCGGAAGGAAAATTTAGTGTCGAATCAGAAGAACTTGTCTTGGTCTAGTTTGGAAAAAAGAGGGAAAACTAAATCAGCAGACACAAACACAATAAAGATGAAAAAAAAGTTAAAAAAAAGGACAAAACATTCATATTATATTGTTTCAGTAGTGATAATTACCTTTTAGTAATACAAAATAACCCTTGAAGGCCTTTAATGCAATATTACTATGATTAAAAAAAATGAATAACGATAAATCAAAATTTTTAGAGCCTGAATCAAATTACTCATGATAAACACACAAAAATCATTAATTAAATTTTATTGATTAAGTTTCAGTAGATTCTCTGATCCCATTAGAACAGAGATTTGTCAAGAAAAATAAAATGCAAAAACAATAACTGTTACAAATAAAAACTTACTTTACAATGAAAGTCATGGTCAAACAATAACCTTACCATAAGATAAAAGAAGTAAACTATTAATATTCAAATAAATTTTAATTTGATAATACACAAACTTAAATGATAAATCCTAGCTTAGGTACCAATAATGAGCATTCATTCAAGTGAATTTCAATAAATAAATACCTTACTTTGTCTGGTCATGTATTCCGTGTATCTAAAAGTGACTAACTGGATTCTGAATTCTATTAGTCGGGATGATTAGCCACCAAACGTAAAAGGATGTCCCATAAATTCTGGTATGATAATTGGATGATGTTTGATTTATATCGCCCTCAAAACGTCACAGATCAAGATGGCGACCACGACCTTTAGATAATATCTTCAGCGTAATTGCAGTAAATACGGTAATAAATAGATAAACAGCGAGAAACTAATAATTGACGATACGGTAAAAAGGCAATCCTTAAAAATGATCAAGGATTAGACAAAATATAGTGGATACAAAGGCTGATTTACCTGAAACTCCAAAACGAAGCTGTACAAAGGACGTCTAACTTGTAGCAAGAATTTGGTTGGAAAGAAAGGGTTAAATAATGCATCCGAAGGGCTTGTAAAGTAACGCATGCGCCGTCACTTTAATGTACTAATACGAATTTTAATCACTAGATGTCACTAGGAGGATTGAATAACAAGATATTTACTTAATAACCAAACAGCTGATTTCGAAACATACATATAAAAAGGAATCTTTAGATAATAAAAAAATTATTAAAAGTAAGGAAGTGGTCAATAAAAATCCAATATAAAAAATTAATAAAAATAAAACAAAAACAAATTTGAAAATAAACAAAGCGTTTTAAAATATTTTGTTACTACATAACAATACCTCCATCTCTATCGCACACAGACTCACTTTTTCTGTCTTCTGAGCATACCTAAATGCCTTTTTACAAACGCTGACAAGTAATAATTTAAGAATTCCGAAAAATATTACATTTTTAATGATTTATAAAATTAAATTAAATATAAAAATTTGTTTCAAGTTAATATACTAAGTAGATGATATAATTCTGAATATAAGTTTTACTTAAATGGCATCTTGATTTAGTAAAGATAACTATATTATAATAAATTTTATATTTTTGTGTTTTTGTCTCTTATTAATATAATAGAAGTTATAAAAGATATAAACATACAGACTAAAAATAAAATAACAGTAAAAGATACTAAGGTAATTTAAATGTTTATGATTTATTGATTTATGTAGTGCATGCAATTTTTAATTTTATCACTAGTTTTTCATGTTTCACCATTAAACTTAATTTATGTAAAATGTAGCACAGAATAAAAATCTTGAAATAATTATGCCTTCTAGAACTTCTGTGGATTTTAAAATAATTAAATTAGCTCTCTACGTATTGGAAAAGTCACTGGCTAATTATACTTTCACCGTTCCCTTTAATTTTTCACTGATTCTCGCGAAATTCTCTTTTGTGTTTTTCAAATCGAGTTAATTAAAAAATAATCTTGATCAAAGAAATAAATATATTACGTTAAATCTATAAATATTTGATTCCATTAATATTTAAAATCACACTTTTGTTAATGCGTTGAAAAGCTAAATAAAATATTAATTGGAAAAGTCAGTTAAAATAATTCTGTTAAAAAACTCAATTTATACATGTATTCATGTTTTTGTATTAAAATGTAATTTGCAGAAAATTAATTTAGAACAAACTACAGTGTCACTTTGATCAATTGAACATGTTATGACCAGTAGCTGTTTTTAGTTTTGTTAATTCATTCAATTTTAATGTGCGCTTGATTACCCGCATTTTTTTGCTTTAAGTTTTAATTTGGCGGAAAATTAAAAATTTATAAAAATCAATATTCTGATGTATCTCCAAATGTTGGTATGAAATATAAATGACCCTTTTGCCTACTGTTCACCAAACTAATGCAAAATCTGTGTTTTAGTAGAGATTAATTATCATGTATTATTTTGCACACTTTACGGCGAGGGCCAGATGTTTACGAACGCAACATTATCACCCGTAGTGTTTAAAGTTTTAACGGTACCACCCTTTTGTACCTTACATATTTAACTACGTTTAGTTTTGATAATTTTGTAAACACTGAATATTAAAAAGGTTTTAATTTAAAAATAACAGGATGCAAGGTAAAAATCGATATGACTGTAAATTAATGTAATTCACGGAAGATAGAAGTTTTGCTCGATTTTGTTTATGATATTACCAACACAGCCAATTAACGCATTTGCAATTTGTTGGTGAAACTTCTGCAGTATTAAACAACCACAAACAAAATCTAGCTAAAGGCACAAAATTATATAATGTGATTTACTTAAGCACATCTACATTGTTTTAAAATTTATCTCGCTTATATTTTTTGCTTGATTGTACTGAATATACCTGCAGTCTTCTGCAAGCTTCAATTTTTAGTTACCTAGGTTAAAACAATTTTAAATTAGATTAAAAATTTCATTATGTCTAAAACTTACAAACACAAAAAAATTGAAGCTCAACTATAGAAAAAAGTAGATTAAAATATTAATGTGTATGTGCGATACACAGTAACTAAAAACCCTGTGAAAGGAAAAATCTAGAGCACGAAAAAGCATTATACCGTCGTTGAATTACTATCTAATTTCATTAGTTATATCCAACTACATGCATTCTTCATCAAAAATGTCTCTCACCGCAATCCAAATGTCTTAAATTGGAGAAAAATGACAATTACGTGTTTGTAATCTCAATCTGTGCACAAAGCTTGAATTGCTCAAGGATAAAAAAGCTTAATATGGAATTGCAAAATAATAAGTTCACAGAAAGGGAGCAGAAATGCCTTCCAACAGTAACAATTTTATTTTGTTTAGCTAGATACCAAAGTGCATTTTGGTAAAAAAAAGCCGAGACTTTTAGTTAGCAATAATCGCTGGGAACGTGCTGCATTATCAGTCCACTGGTTATAATTGAATTAAAGGCAAAATCAAGACATTTATAAGACGACAGTATCCAAGCAGTCTTTTGCGCTGTAATCAGGGCCAGTGCAAAAACGTGAGAATGCGACCAAGGTGCAAATGAGACAACTGAAACTGATATTAAACGCGCTACACACCGTTCTGTTTACCACACGAAGGCCTTAAGAACTTCTGCTAGATGCACCAAATATCCTAATGCTACCCTTAACATTGTTTTGAATGAAGTAGTAACGATCTTCAGTCGTTTGGAAACATATAATAGATCATAGAGGGAGCGAGCTATGAGGACAAAAGTGTTAGTGGATTATAGTACATTGCTCGTCAGTTACTGTACATATTTATAGTTTGGAATCTCATTTATTTCCAGTAATAACATAAAAAGTGTTTCACTTATCATGGAAGAAGCATGAATTAGAATTTAGGAAGATTTAACGTGTGCGAAGTATCTTTTTGTCAAAATTGACAGTAATGGTCTTGTCATTCGATAGTCATGGTCATGCCACCCTCTTACTTCTACTCATATCAATTAAAACGTTAAAAACAGGTCATATGACATATGGATTACATTATCAACAACATATTATTAAAAGTTAGTAGCCGATTGCCTGAATATCGTTCATTTAGTTATAATTTAAATACTTCAAACTTAGTTGAGCTGTAGATTGGTCATCATTCATCAAATTCTATGACGGTGACAAATTATTGTTTTTTAAGGAAAATACATTAGTACACCTACAAACCATGCTATAATTGAAATTCAGTAGTGTTCTTAAGATTGATTGAAAAGTCTTTGTGGTAACCATTTGTCTAAGAAGATGATAATATAATTAGTTTGTTAAAGGTAAGAGTTCGTTAAAACTTAATTTCTTAAAAGACCTTGTTGTATTTTGAAAGATTATTTGAGTACAAGTTCATGAACTTGAAAGATGAGTTGAAAGATTATTTTTATTTTTTCCTAATTTTATTTTTTTGGGTACTTATTTATCAGCTAAAGATTCCTGAAATACGTTAAAGTGAATTATTATTTTTGGTCTGTTCCAATTTCCATAAGTTTTATTATTGGAATGTTTTAAAGTCATAGCATTTAATAGCTTTTTAGTTATAGCACTGTCATTGTTGTCATTACATAGTTGAAAACACGTTTTGCGCACGTTAACCACAAAAATGAAATATGAAGTCTATAACAGAGAAGATTCGACGATAGCCATTCAATTTGAGAAACAGGCAAACAAAACACTGACCGATTTCAGTGAGGAAGATTTCACTTTCAATAAAAAGCAGCAGGGCTGTTTCCTACATTTATTTAAGAATAAAGTAAATTAAAAAGTTTTTTAGTTAAAAAGTCAGGAGTACAGTTGATTTGACAAAAACCCTGAAAAATGTTTGAGGTGAATTAGATAATGGTAAGTATCTTTGGTAAAACTTCTACCATTCAAAACAAAAATTCCTAACACAAATGGTTATCTAGTTATTGTTGACAACAAAAAGTGATGAAGACTTTAAGAATGTAGCTGCGGTACTCCCTGATGTCAATATTTTGTCTTCTCTTTAGGATAAGTGTTGAAATTCTATATAACATTCTGAAAACAGTAAAGTCCAGATTACGCTACTGGAAGCAGGTAATGTTCTTGTAATATGACAACAGGTGTTTTCCAGGCCCTGGTGTGACAGTAGCTTCAAAAACTTTTTTAATCTATAGATCTCATTGAGATAGATGGATTTACTGTATTACTCCAATAATTTAATTTGAGAATAATTAATAGAACAGTTGTAGTTGCTTATATCTTTTAACTTGACATACTAGAAAAATTCCAAAACTTAATATGATAACAGCATCGTGCAGGTTGACATTGGTGTTTGTTACACAAAACAGTTTCGAAATTAAACTAGGGAAAAGTTTACACAAATTAATAAAAACCAAGAAATCTTTTTTCTAACCGAACTAAATTTTTAAGATCAGTTTCTTTTATTACAGATCAAGTGTCTGCAGCAGCCAGATGTTTTAAAGTTGTACACCAAAGAATCTACACAAGAATTTCTTATCTGTACCAATGGTGATGATTTGTATCTTTTTTGGTGAAGCTCTGACTATGCCAAATCCATCCTGAGTTGATTAAAAGAGATAACTATCGATAAAACGTGCCTGTTTAAGGCATAGAGTAACACACTGTTTCAAATGCATTACCATGTATAAAACTCATTAATAAATAATCCGTGTTTTGTTTTTACTCAAATACATACTTTAAACGCAAAATACATTGTTTGGCTTTCCTTCTGATTTCATTTATAATAAAACGTAATTAATAGTCAGAACTGTATATTTTACAATAAATTTATAAAAATTATTATTTTCCCCGAAAGTAAACCAGATATGTTGATAGCAGTTATAAGGAAAGTTATCAAAAATATGTTGCAAATTCCAAAAATTGAATAAAAAGTAGGGCATTTCATTTAAAGAAATTAAGTTAGGTTAGGACGCATTTAATGTAAAAACTTATCATAAAATATGTACCTCTACCTTACATTTAAAACAAAGTTTTCAGAATTTTAAAATCTACGTTCGTTCCCGAGATATCGCGCTATCCCATTCCTCGTTGAACATCCTGTATATAAAGAAATCTCTTAAGTTGATCAAACAAATTAGAATATATGTAAAAACCAAAAAAATTAATACACAACTACTACGTTTTACAAGTTAACACAAAATGTGTATTGAAATCTAGTCTCAGGTGAGGTCTGTAATACAATCTTAACCTCTTAAGTGAGAGTTCTGACAATAAAATTGCAGAATTTTGTATCTGATATCACTGAAGAAAAAGAAAAAATATATTTTGTCCCTATTTTCTAACGCCGCTTGAGATAGGGTATTGAAAAAACCGAAGAATTCTGGGACTTTTCTTAGTTTTCTTGAAGTACAGCCAAAACTGCACTTGTAGTGAAAAACTTTACTACGATAGTATTATAGAGCATGAAATTCTGCGTCACTTGAGTACCTAATTGTTAAATTTTAATCATCAGGTAAAAAACAAAGATCGCGATGAAAATTACCTATTTTTATCCAAAAATTCTCTTTTTTACTTGGAGTGACCTTATACTTGTAATAACTTGCTCAAAAATTAAAATACAAAAAAGTTGATCTAAATAAATTTGTAAAGCATTTATTTAGCTTCCCACGGAGTACCAACATTTTCAAAATTGGTTATGTACAGCATCTTTCCACATTTCGATCTGCAAGTGGGTTTAAAGAGAATGCTGGAGCGCTGCTGCCTCAGTTCGAGATAGGCTCGCAAGGTTGAATTCTTTTTTTACAAAAGCAGTGTTGAATACACCATATCGAATTCCTTTTAGTGACATTTTTAAAGAACCACTGTACAAAGTAACAATGAACTGCTGACTTGTTCTGTTAACTTTATCTTGGATACCATCAGGCTTACTAACGATATTCATAGCTTTCTGCAAGTAGATATTTTTTTTCTAAGGTTTAGACGAATTTCAATCGTCCTTACCCAAAGGATGTAGAATCACAGCCACTGAAAGCGTGTAAAAATAAAATGTTTTTTTTTCACCTTATCGAAATATTTGAAATCTAATGGACTATAAAACATGTCAGCTTGTTTGCCTTTTTCTGGCTTCAGCAAATATATTTTAGAGAAAACTGGAGCTGCTGCTGTCAAAAGTATGAGAAGATCCACTTATTCCCCAACAATGATCACGGCATCTGACAGCATCCTCAACAGCTTGCATTACTTCAAAGTATTGCGCTAATAGTCCCTCAATCAGCATTGTTGCGTTCATTTGACATAAATCGTTCTTTAGCCATTGCAGCAAGCATTGTTTCGTCAAAAATGACAAATACTGATGAGCACTTCCTCCTTCTACGTTCACGTTCAGCAGGTTTGATATTCTTATCATTCTGGCCAGAATAGCCATCAAAGACCGCTAATGCCCTATCTCCATGGTACTATTTCACATATTTGATTTATTTATCAGTTATGACTTTGCCACGAGACTCAATGGAAACCGCCAGCAATCACTGACACTGCATCTTTTAGGTCACTTTAATTTACGCTATATCTTTTTCTTACATCCGATAATCAAAATTTAACAACTAGGTACTCAATCGACGCAGAATTTTATGTTCCATAATATTGTCCTAGTGAAATTTTTTACTACAAGTGTAGTTTTGGCTGTACTTTAAGAAAACTAAAAAAAGTCCCAGAATTTTTCAGTTTTTACAACACCCTACCACAAGCGGCTTTAGAAAATAGGGACAAAACATATTTCCTTTTTTTTCTGATGTAAATAAAAGCAGTTAAAACGATTTTCAGCTTTCTTCTAATTTTTTCGCTCTAGAATTCTAATGCCCTGGTCTAATAAAGAAGATAAATTAGAAAACTTCTTGTGCACATATTTTTTCGAAGCATCTGTTTTATACTGAAATAAAAACAAATAAAGGAATTATCTTTCACTGCCTATACGACGAAGAGTGAAGGTTGTGGTGATTGAAAACTCCTTGCTGGTTTAAATGAGCTTCATCGGTAAACAAAACATTATGGAAAAATTCAGGATTATGCTGAACTTTGCGTAAGGCCCATGTGCCAAAATTTACTCTTAATAGGTTATCTCCGCGATGCAGCATTTCAATAGGCTGTAGGCAGTTTGGATACAAGTTGTATCTACGAAGACATCTATGAACAGAAGATTGGGTGTGACGCCTTATTCTTGACAACAAACCTGTACTGGTGGTAGGATTATTCTCAACATCCCGCAATAACTGTTCCTCTTGTCGCCATGTGAGGCTTCAAGGAAATTGGAAGTTAGCTCTGGACTTTCATATGTAACAGAGAGAAACAGAAAAAAA
>VTPC01003102.1:0-38172 GCA_011009095.1 Ignelater luminosus | reverse complement strand
TTACCTGAGTGAGGTTATAGTATAAGAAATCAGCATGATCTTGTGTAAGACAGGAAAGACACACACACTCTTGTACGTGTGACAGAGATAAAGAGCCAACACAAGCATTTACAGCGACTTTCGCTAGATGGCGGAAATTATACCACAGCATACTATTCTGACTAAAAACATCGACGTTTTCGTTAGGGTGCTTCTCGATCGTAATAAATTACGATTTCGTATATACTTGATTACTGAATACGAACCCTAACAAAAATCGTTCGTGAGAATATTACAAATTCATTTATAACGAAAATCGAAAGGAGAACGAATGCAGTTACAGAATAGGGCTGTTAATTTGAAAATGCAATATCGCCATAACTATCAAAATTCTTTGAAGTTACAATTTTTCTTTCATTTTGATAAAACCTAATGATTAATTACTAAATTCAGTAAACGCATTTCAATTTTGAATGTATTCACTATTACAATAAAAATTTTGCAACTGTAACATAACATCCGAAACAACGAACTCCAGTTTATTTAAACCATCGATCACAATTACTCTAGAACTAGTTGAGAACTATCTCAAAGAAATTGATGTTCACAAGGGTACCGGACCGGATAGTATTCCTAGTGTTTTTCTAAACAAATGCGCTATAAATCTTGCCTTGCTACTCTCTCATATATTTAATTTATCGCTTTCTGAGGGTACATTTCCTTCCAAGTGGAAGAAAGCTCATGTAATCCCGATCTTTAAATCTGGAAATAAAGAATTAGTGAATAATTATCGACCTGTTTTTATATTATCGGCAGTTTCAAAGATTTTTGAAAAGATTGTGTACCAAAGCATTATGGCAACTGTCAGGGGGCAAATCTGTAAAGAACAGCATGGTTTTTTACCTAAACGTTCTGTTGAAACAAACCTTGGAATATACATTGACTATATAGAAAAAACAATGGATAAAAGAATACAAGTCGATTCGATATACACGGACTTCAGTAAGGCCTTTGACAAGTTTGATCATAATGTTTTGATACCCAAACTGGACACCATTGGTCTGCCACCCGATTTACTTAGATGGGTCAGATCTTATATTTCTAACAGATTGCTATCGGTCAAATTCAACGGTTTCTTTTCTAATTGTGCTACGGTAACATCGGGAGTTCCTCAAGGATCCCACCTTGGGCCACTCTTTTTTATCATTTATATAAACGATATTGTGGCATGTGTAAAGCACTATAGTATATTGATTTACGCTGACGATATAAAGATCTTTCGCAAAATCGAAACCACTACTGACTGTTTCCTACTTCAAGACGACTTGGACCGTATTTATAATTATTGTACGCAAAATAAACTTTATTTGAATTATGATAAATGTAATTGTATATTGCGCCAATTAATTTCTCTTATCGTTTTTCTCATCACATTTTGACAAGGGTTGATTCTATCAAAGACTTAGGAGTATTTATAGATGTGAAATTGACCTTCTCTAAACATATCGAGTATATTACAAATAAAGCATACAAAAACTTAGGTTTTGTCATACGTACTTCTGCACCTTTTTCTAACCCACAATGTATTAGAGCGGTTTACTTAGCTTACGTCTCGAGTGTACTATCTTGGGCCAGTGTCATCTGGAATCCTCGTTATAACATATACGTTACTGCTCTAGAATCTATTCAAAAAAGGTTCCTTCGATTTATGGAAAGAAAATTCAACATGCCGATTATAGATTACGATAGCTTCTGTAGCTTTATCACCACGCACAATCAGAAATGTAGTTTTATTTAATTCTCTATTTTGTAGAACAAATGTTAATGTTTATTATTGTAATTTGATTTTTACATGCAACATGTAATAATATTATGCAAACTTGGTGCTTTTCCGTTATATTTCCAAATTTGTAAGCACACCCCGGTAGATCCTTAATTTAGTATTCAGTGTAAGTCAATATTCACTCCCCAGCGCTCGCATATTTGTTCTACAATGCGCATATCTAGTTCAATAGTACCGTAAGTGCAAAAATCTAAAATGTTGAGAAATGAGTGAAGCAGTCTAGGGTAAATTCATTTATTTTAATTTTTTTAAATTTATTTATTTATTTAGTTTATAGGAGTGTGAACAGGTATAACCCAAAATAACACTCACAGCTATAAACCATTAAAAAAATAAAACATTGAAATATGGTGCAAGTTGTGTGCAATAAAATTAAAGCAACATAAATTCATTGCATTATAAATGAACAAAATAAAAATATTATGCATATTGCTATATACAGGGTAATCATTTTAAAACTTCCCACTTTAAATAACTCTTTAATTAGTAAAATATCAAAAATCGCTGAAACGGTTCGAGTTTGTTTTGGAGGAAGACATTTAATAACCTACTCTAGCCAGTTGGGAAACTTTCACCCTCTCCCCCAGCCACCCCTCCCCAAAATTTTAAATGGCACTACCACATGTGTGATACATCATTTTAAAGGGTATAAAGCTCTCAATCTTTTACATTAAAGAAAATCAAAATCGGCCCAGCTGTTCGTGAACTAGAGATAAAAATGTATTTGATTTAATCAATACATTTCATTTTGAGGTGGGAGTGGTTGGGGGCAGGGTAAAAGTTTTCCAAGATTTTAAATAGCATTTTCCCATGCGTGATATATCATTTTAAAGGATATAAAATTTTCAATCTTTTACATCAAAGGAAATTAAAATCGGCCCAGCCGTTCGTGAACTAGAGACCCAAACATATTGATTGAACTAAATACATTTTTGGCTCCAATTCACGAACAGCTGGGGCGATTTTAATTTTCTTTAATGTAACAGATTACAAATTTTATACCCTTTAAAATGATGTATCACACATGGGGTAGTGCTATTTAAAATCTTGGGGAGGGGGTGGCTGGAGGGGAGGATGAAAGTTTCCTAACAGGCTAGAGTACGTTATTAAATGTTCCCCTCCAAAACAAACTCAGTGTTTCAGCGATTTTTGATAATTTTACTAATTAAAGAGTTATTCAAGGTGGGAAGTTTTAAAATAATCACCCTGTATATAAAAAAATATTAAATTAACAAAAAAAAAACCACTGCGCGCAAGTTGATAAAATGTAACAGAGAATGGAGGAATCAAACAGTTTTTTGACATTGTGCAATTACTTTCTGCCATTGTGAGCTAATCTTGGTGTAAGATAGGTTGTTTTAGAAAATAACCTTTTTAAACATTGTGTACTCAAAGTTATAATAAAAACCTTAAGTTTCATGCATCAGAGCATAGCAAGAAGTACTTTTGTTCTAATCATTTATTTCAAAGGTATCGAATGCACAATTTAATAGTCTGAGAAATCTACAAATAAATAATTTAAAATTCAACTTCGAAAAGAAATATTTAAGATTTTAGTTACTAGAAATAGAAAAAAATAAAATTAAAATTATTGTTTAAAGAGGGACTGGTGGATATACCTGTAATAGTCTTTACCAGTCACAAATAATGTTTATTCATCTAGTGCTGTACAGTATTTGATTTTATTATTATTAAATACCCTATATATCAATTAGTTGTTGATGAGATAAAGATCTTACAATAGGGATTATTAAATTGTCTAAATAAAAAAAACCGTATACTGAAAAAATGAAACACTTTTTATTCCGGCAATTCTGCGAGTTTAAATTTATTATCTTTACGTTCATAAAAAACGCAATAAATGTATAAAGTAAAACCATATATCTTTCCGAAAATTTAAATTAAATTTTAAAATTTTTGCTAAAACCAACTTTCTAACGAATGAAGTATCATTAATGTCGAACTATAATTTATTCAGGCCGATAATGCGAAGTAAGCACGAAACTCGTCGGAAAATTATTAATTCTAATAGACAGGTAATATGTAAAAGTGTAATCTTTGTACATAATCTAAAGTGCTTTGGAAATTTGGAGAATTTCATAAATCCAAGTGGATATTGCTTTTCTTGTAAGTTGTAGTTTTTATCCTTCCCTGCATTATTGAAAAATTCGCCCGTAAAAAGTAACTAACAAAGGGAAAGTTTTTATTCTTATCGTACTTTTTATAGAATATTCGGTGAATAGAAAAGTGCATAACATAGTGATTTTCATATGGAGTTTGACGATCAAAAATGCTTATCTTGTCTATCCTGTGAGAGAGCTTCCAAGCATCTGCGTGTAAAATATGAATATTTCTTTTAGGGAAACAGGAAGTGGGGTTATAAAGGAGGATCAAAGTACCGTTCATTGCAGAGACATTCCTGCCCAGGCATGCGACCCGAATAATGTTATAACCGTACGAACCAAGACCCCTTCAAACTTTCAGCATCCCTTGTACCGACGTCCTACACGCCATGTTAAAGCGCACTAAAACATTTTAAAACATTTTACGGCTACTGATGTGTCCGTCCGCAGTGGTCTTTCAGTGGTCTCTCTATGATTCTTATAATAATTACTTTAGTACGAAAAATATTTTTACCAGAATTTTGCAAAATTTATTTGGTCTGAATTTTTAAATAATTTTAATCTAAAAGTGTATAGATTATGACTCGCAGCGAGCGTGAAACGATTATATAGCTTCATTTACATATTTTGCAAAGCCTTTATGTTAACCATTTATGAAAAATTTTAATGTCCCTGAAAAATATGATACATCATTATAATTTATAACTTCATTTAAAGAACAAACCGTGGGTGTGGAAAACAGTAAAAATGGATATACGTTTTATAGGAAAATTCACAAAGTAAAGTAACAGTGAAAAATAGTTTTTGACGGAGAAAATCCAATACCACAACTAGATAAATTAACTTTAAATATTGACTTAAATAGTAGTGATTATCGAATGTAATTGCTCTAAAGTGGTAGCAGCACTTCTTGTTTGAATTATAGAACAGTTTATTACATGCATCTTTGATATTAACAAGAAATGTTAACGGTTTTGCATAGAAGTTCCAGACTATTTGATGAGAATAATTCTAAACTTCTTGTGGAATCTAGAAACGTTGCAAGTTACCAAACTCAAATAAATGTTTCATTAACTTGTAAAATAACGTTCAAGCTTAATAAACGTTGCAATGCCAAATATGCCCATTATAATTGCGCTTCTCCGTTAGGGGCATAAAAAGAACAAGCAGAAAACGTGAGATTACCATCCAGATTTCAAACTCATATATTACTTTGATTAACTTTTAACCTTGTAAGATATACAACCTAAGGGGAAATAATCAGACTTTAATCGATTTTAAATATTAACAACCTTGGATTAGGTGCAGATTGGCATAAACTAGCAAATACGGCTTCATCTACACCTTAATTAAATCTTTTGTAGCATTAAATCAGATGTCATTCTTATAATAAATAATTTAAATTCCTTTTGTAAAAAGCAAGCACGCGGTGCATTTTTTGAATGCTAATAAATAAACTGGTCGTATGGAGGGTTCAAATTTGTTGGATAGAGATCGTAGATCAACACCCTTCAATGTTATGCGTCGCATGTCGAGGGATGAATGGCACTTGGAGTATAGTGTCTCTAATGGACCTCGGAAATACCACGCAATCTCTCGGTGTAATTAACCTTCCATCTTTATCAAATATTTTTCCCTGCATTTGTGAAAATAAAATGAAGTTGCAGGATATAAATAAAATATTTTAAAAAAGACTAGCCGTGGGAACATAAAATACGTCTAAAGTGAGCCTGAGGAAAGAAAATAAATTTTTGATATTTAGTATAAAAAAGCTGCTTTAAGGGTCGATAAGTTAAGAACAAGCAGAATTGTATCGAAGAGGAAATATTAAAAAACAACCGAAAGATGTTACCTTGGTTGAATTTTCCAAAGCAACTCTATCGCGGAAAACAATCCTTCTTTAGCTTTTTTAGGCTTTACTAAAATCAGTTGTTATCTTACAAAAGAGGAAGTTTTTATTTCGGTCTTGTTTTTTCCTAAATGGAACGTCGTTATTTTAAAAGAACTAGAAATCGTATATTTACATAAAAAATGTCTAACCTACAAACTGCGCCTGCTTTGTTACTGAAACAAAGAGATCTTGAAGACTCTTGCATCAATTAACTTTATTTTTAAAATTGCAGAAAACTAACTTATTGTAAATAAAAAAATCAAACGATTGGAGATATTTTAAATTATCATTAAAGTGTGACTTACTCATAAATTTGTAAAACACCTACTACGAATAAAAGCGTAACCTGTTGCAAAGATTGTAATCTATCGATCATCTTTTTTTGCCTAAAAATTTTTACCACTGCTACAAATTACTCAAAAGGTTGAAACCTGTTATTGAGACACAAAAATTAATACCAACACATCAATTTGGATTCAGAAACAAGCATTCCACGATTGACCAAATCCACAGAATAACAAGTATTATTGAGAAGAGCCTCGAAGAAGAAAAAGTTTGTTCTACAGTCTTTTTGGATGTGGCCCAGGCATTTGACAAAGTTTGGCACAAAGGGCTAATACACAAGTTAAACTCATATTTCCCAGAACAGTACGTAGAAATATTACATTCATATATATCCGATAGATTCTTCAGAATAAAGCAGGAAGATTCCTATTCTGAACTGAAAGAAATTCAAGCGGGAGTGCCACAAGGAAGTGTCCTAGGTCCGGTTCTATACCTGCTATATACTTGTGACATTCCACAACCAGAAAATAACACAATAGCCACATTTGCGGATGACACTGCTATAATGGCAATTGGAAATAATAATGAAGAATCAACTGAAAAACTACAAACCGCTATTCAAGAAATACAGAAATGGACAAAAACATGGAAAATCAAGCTGAATGAAAGTAAGTCAGTACATGTAGATTTTACAAACAAAAAAATAGAACCAATACCAGTAAACATTATTGGTCAACAAATACCCTACTCAAACCAAGCTAAGTATCTGGGCATGACCCTAGACGCAAAACTGCGATGGAAGCCTCATGTCAAAAAGAAAAAAGAAGAGCTAAACCTAAAATACAAAAAAATGTACTGGCTGATTGGTAGGAATTCCACTCTGTCTCTGCATAATAAAATTTTGTTATACAAACAAATACTTAGACCAGTTTGGACTTACGGAATTCAGCTCTGGGGCTGTACCAAACAAAGTAATAAAACAATTATACAACGAGTCCAAAATAAAGTATTGAGAAGTATGGTAAATGCACCTTGGTACTCTAGAAACAGCGACCTCCATCGAGACCTGCAATTGGAGACTGTGGATGAAATTATCACAAGATTTTCCAGACAACATGAAGAAAGACTTCATCAGCACGTGAATGTTGAAGCCATCCAGCTCCTTGACAACACGCAACTAGTGAGAAGGCTCAAAAGACTTAAACCTTTTGAGCTAATTTGAATTAGTGTTAGAGTCAGTGAAAAGCAGAGAATGGTGCGGTAGTGTACACGTCAGGTGTAGTGTACTTAGTTAAAAGACAGCTGAACATTAAGGACACTGATGAGTATACCTTAATTTAAGTTTTTTCAAATAGTAAGCTAGGTTAGAATAAAATTGCTCATTGGTCATAATTGACCAGATTGTAATACTAAGACAATAAAAAAAAAAGAAAACTGCTACAAATTAGGTAAGTAAAAAAGGAATTGATAAACTACAATGATAGGAAAACAAGACTTTCTTATTGAAACTTTTTTAACAATTTTTTCTTTACTTTTTAAAGCTTCACGATTTTGAGGTTTTAGTTTTTCTTTTAGCCAACTCGGTGTTGTTTGTGGCCCTTCGTATTTTATTTTGTTCCGGTTAATAGTAATCCATGAATGGGAAAAGAGCAAACAAGAAGAAATGTGGAAAAAACACAAAGCCAGTTTTTCTGATTCTTACCTTAGTGAAACATAAAATCTGTCAAAGCTAGAGGTTTTTGTGGAAAGTGCTCGGACCAGATTGTTGTTTGTTTGACTTGTTTACAGAATGTTTCCGTAGAAATCCAAGACATGAATTACTTCAACTCAGTTGCCCTCCTATAAGTAGTCTTCTTTTTCGTCTAGAGTCCCTGGGTCAGTGAAGAGTTAAACTTTCTGTAGGTGTGACGCAGAGTATGCGGATGGTAGTCCGGAATGTTACTGCGATATTTGGAAAGCAAGCCACAGTTATTATGAACTGCCAGCTGATGGCGAAATAATTCTATATCAATGCCGCAACCAAGACTAGAATCACACAGATGGTGGTGGTGCAAGGAGAAGCCACCTATATTGCAAAGTCACGAGTATACTGCATCTTGGTCGAATATACGGACTTGGTATTGTCTTGTAAATACGTGTGCAGAAAGAAGAAAATTAGGAAAAGCATCAAATCTTGAGAAAAGTCATCTTGAGGGTATTATACCGCCAAATTGTTTGCTTGGCTCTGACCGGAAGTTGTCCAGATAACAGAAAACTGTCAACTATTCTAACGGTATGCAAAAGGATACTAATGGTTAGAAGTTCTTAGAGAGATACTTTCTGCTAGACCTAACAAAGGCGTATTTGACGTCAATCACATGGTTTGGAAGCCAACGGGTGCTGATGAAGTATTTTCAACGGAAACCAGTTAACAATGACAGTGAAGAATTTTATGCGAACCGAGGGTAAATGCCCCAAAATTATTCTGATAATAATAGATTCCTTCCATAGACGAAATATTTACCCATTGAGATGGTGATCTCCGTTTTCTTCACTCAAATGAAATAAATGTGTTTTCGAAAAAACCTACAACAAGACGTGATGAATTTGAAAGGTGTACTGTTCATCTTTTGTTAGACTTTTTCAAATTGATGGTCTTAGCATTCAAAAGGTGTAATAGTAGCGTACTGAAAAGTTCGGCAAAATCAATGTCTGGATTTAGAATACGGCAATTCTGTAACCTTAACCTTAACCTTAACCTTAACCAGTTTCTCAATTGTTAGTTAAATTTAATAATTAGAGAATTATTGACATGGATGTAACTTAACTATCTAAAACTTAATCAACAAGTGAGAAACTGAGCGTAAGTGAATCAGTAATTCTTGGATTCTTTACTACTCAACTTTTTAATCTGAATACACATTCTGTATATTACTTATACGTAGTAGTAGCTTTATGATAGCCCTACTGTCATCACACTAAAAAAGGGCTATGAACAATCAGTCAGTTTACAACCACCACTAATGATTACAACTTCCCTATGTAAGGAAATCTTAAGAACCACGATTGGAAAAGGTAAAAGCAACAATTGAAAATAATTAGTCTCCCTCAGGACTAGGAAATGTGAATTTTATTCAGAAATATGAGAATGTAATGAAAGCTTCAATCAATCAAAGAAAATTAATTCAAAAAAATGATATGTTGCTCATTACATAGTGTGCATTACATTCTCATATTTCTGAATAAAATTCACATTTCCTAGTCCTGAGGGAGACTAATTATTTTCACTTGTTGCTTTTACCTTTTTCAATCTTGGTTCTTAAGTGGAGGGCAATTTCCTAACCAGTTCTATTGCAAAAGGAACTTTAACTAGAATACAGCCTATAGGTATAACTAAGCCATATTGTAGTTAAAGTTGATACTAGCTGTCTGTAATTGATCTTCTTCTCTTGCAATGAAACGGACTAGCAAATTGCTTACCCCTCAAGAACCGAAGCTAGAAAAGGTAAAAATACAATATAAAATAATTAGCAGTTCTTAAGATTACATATAAAACATGGATTTATTTAAGAAGATGAAAATGTGAATAAAAAATAAAAAAAAAGCTAAATGTGGAAAACAGTGTTTTGTACACCAAGGGAGTTGTAACTATTATTGGTTGTTGAAGGTAGTGGAATTGCTAAAGAGATTTTTAAAATATCTCCCAAATCTGAAAATAACATTGCAGTACTTGCAACTAAGTTTGCTGATGGTTTCTACTTGAAGATGAATCAGAAACTGTTATTAGTATACCTGTTGAGTAGTTACAAAACATTCATACAAAATACGCGGTTCATGTTTGTCATCTGAAAGGCCCAAAGGGCCCAAATCAAGCTCATCACTGATTTATGAAAAAATGAATCTTGTAAACTAACTGATTCGTAACCCTCCTTTGGTAATATTCTCAGAGCTATCCGAAAGTTATTATTGCAGAACTGACATATAAATTTAAAAATTTAGTAGGTTTTGGCCCCCACTGGTTGAAGTTACAGAATTGCCGGTTTCTTAACCCAGGTGAGCATTTTCGTTGATCTTTTCAATATCTTCTTTCTTCTTCCTTTTTCTTCTTCGAGATATTGCAAATCACATGAGGCAACAATAATTTCTTTCCAGAGTCTTCTATCTTCAGCCATTGTTTTGACTCTCCTCAGGCGTAGCTTTCATCTAATCTTTCGATCTCGTTTTTAAGACTCCTCCTCCATGTCCTTGTGGGTGCACCGAGGCGCCTCGAATCTTGTGGATTCAAGTTGACAGCCTGTCTGGATATTGTATTGGCTCTTCGACGGAGAGTGCGATCGACCCAGCTCCATTTTCTTCGACGGATTTGAATGTCACTTTTGGTAAAGATCGTGGTTCACAAATACTGGAAGCTTTCTTGTAATGGTATTGATGCTAAGCAACTCTCACAATCGTATAGACACACAGATTTAATGCATATGTTGAACACATGTAGCTTCATTTTCAGGTGCCAGATGTTGAGTTGGGTAAATGCATACTGCGCCTTCCTGACGCGAAGCTCCACGTCCTCTTTTGTGCCGCTATTTGGTGTTATTTAGTTACCAAGATATCGACACTCTCAATAGGGTTACTTCCTAGGGTGAACGTTATTCTGTTAGTCCCGATAGTCATACTTTTTGTTTTGCTGACGTTGATGTTTAAGCTCACTGTATTTGCGTTAGGATCCAACGTATCAAGCGTTTCCTGCCCATCACTGCGCCTTGTTGAAAGTAGAGCAAGATATTTAGCAAAATCAAGGTCCTCCAAGTGCTCGTTCGACCGTAATTACCATGAATTCCCATTTCCTTGTCCTGTCGAGGAGCTGTATGAACTTCATCTAGCACTATCAGGAACAGCAACTGATAGAGAATTCACCATTGCTTAACCCCACTATTGCATGAGATCGGCTCTAATAAACTGCCGGTGTGCAGGACATGACACTTAATGTTGCTAGACTGTGTCTTGATTAAGTTTAGCAGTTTGCTTGGTATCCCTTTCCATTTCCTTGGAAAATCCACGAAAATCGGGTGCAAGCTTTCACTTCTTCTTCTCTTTTAAGTTATACGTAAGTTTTCAGAAAAACGTGCACATACGGAATATCCAGTCAAGGACACAACTGGTAGGCTGTTCACAAGTCAAGAAAAGCAAATTTGTCGATGGTTCGTACATTTTAGGAACCTCTTCACAATAGCATTTGATTCTCCAGTGACCGATTTCGAACATCGTCTCAGGTAAATTGAGATAGCTATTCGTAGCATAAAGATGAATAAATCACCAAGAATCGAACAAATAACAGCCGAAATGCTTAAGTCAGACTCCACATTGTCAGCTCAAGCACCACACCCTATCTTTTCAAGGATTTGACAAGATGAGCTGTTTCCGGAAGACTGGCATCAAGGTATACTCGTTAAAATTCCCAAGAAAGGTGACTTAAGTCTGTGTAACAACTGGCGGGGTATTTGTGTTCTCGTGAAGATCGATTCGACACTGTCAGAGAATCAAGCGGGCTTTCGAGCAGGCCGCTCTTGCACAGACCATATCAACACTCTTCGTATCATCGCCTAGCAAAGGAACGAACTTCAGCAAAGCTTGCATCTCTTCGATATGCTATCCTCCTGTCACCCATGCTATGACCATCATTTTTAAGAAACCTATTGAGAGATCAACAATTATTTGTTTTAATTTGTCATTCCAATTCATCCCTACAGTGAATCATCTGCAAAAACTCCTTCCATTAAAGTCAAGTAAATCCACTGAATTAGATAAGTATTTTGCTTTTAGAAAGATAAATACCAGAAAAGTATTGCGACATCTTTCTGAAGTTTATTACTAAACAAACAAGATCTCGGATCACTACTTCAGTTTTCAGGCCAATTGATGAATGTTCGACTTTGTCTGTTTAAATGACTGCCAACGACAATAGTAATGGGTGCTCTTTCCGTTCTGTCTGAACACTCAATGTTTCCTTGTCATACTCTTATGAGTTTACACCACTCTTAAGTCAGCATACTTTCCTAGATTATATGCTTCCTGTATTTTCAAGCTTGAAAACCTGGTCTATCAAATAAAGCAATATGACATTATAGTTGGTGGAACAAGGTAACTGGTGCATGCCTTCCAAACTGTGCTTTACACCTACAAAACCTATTCACTTTCACCTTGTTGAAAAGGGACGACCAAGCTGGCATGTAATTAATGTAAATGCATGTCTAGAATGTCTACGAAAACAGAAACTGAACAAGAAAGCAATAACCCAGTTCAAACACTTTTGACAAAAACTTAACTGTAACAGGTTATACAACTCATTACAGTAAAATAAGAAATCAAAAAAACTGATGTTGTGTTTATTCTGTATTTTTTTTCTTTGCTTTTTTCCCTTAACTGATCAATGACTACTAGGACTAGGAGCTATATGGGTTGTATAAAAATCTCTGAATTGCACAATTGTATACACTCACGAAATCACATACGAGCCATATATTAAAAAAATCTACGCGAGTGCAGCGTGACGTAATGTTTGCTGCACATCAAAAGACTAAAAAATGTATAAACATCCATAGGTCACTTCAGAACGAAATAAAAGAGCGTACGACAGAGTTTTGAAGGTAAAGGTAAGGAACTTCGAACCTGGAAAAACTTCTCAATTTTAAAAAGTTTTTGTACCACGATTGCCTATTAATGCATCTAGGATGCAAAATGAAGATTTTTATTAGGACGAGTTTACGCTCAATTTTCGTATGTCTCTATTATGTGACATCATCAAACACCTCTTAACGTTTCAAGACGCGACGATTAACATACAGGAAAATTAGACTAAGAATTGAATTTGAATGCGTGCTTCAAATTTTCACCAGTAAAAATTCAGAAAGATAATTTTAAAAGTTGAATCTCTTACAGTTGTTAACATACTTTTAAACAATACCGAAATGTAGGCTTCGTTATATGGAAATAATTATAATTGAAAAATTTTGCAATTCGCTGAGCTTCAACTATAACTCTCATAGATTATTATTCCGTTTGTTATTATTTTTAATGAGAAGCTATTTCCATTGAAAAACTAAAAAGAAACAATTATGAGAGACTGTGCGCATTTCTGCAATATGTAAATATCTTAGAAAGCTCGAGAAAATTCAGAGGAAACAAAAATAGAAAATCTTGTTAATTTACTTTACTTTTATACTGGAATAAATGAAATCTGAAATGTCAAAGGAGCACGTAAGTGGGTCAGTCGAGTAACAAAAAGTGAACACTTGCAGCATCGTCGCTTGCAAATGAATTGGAGGGTTGCTTTTTGTCTCTGCTACTTGTTTTTTGCTCATAATCATGGAAACTCTGGACAACCCTTTAGAAACTAGTAAAATTATTAGTAGTACACTTTCTGTTTTAACCAGGAAATTATTACTGTATACTTATCATTTATATCAACATTTTTATCGTGATAATTTTTATCGTAAATTGAAAAAAGTAAGTGCTTTCTTGTGTAGGACGTAAACCCGAGACATGCCATAAAAATTTTATTAGCTGATTTCTGTTCATTAGTAAGCCGGTAGTAGCAGGGAATTAAGTAGATTGCAGGAACTCGCCCTAAAACCACAAAGAAATTACTTTTTTTTATAGAGAAAACGTCTTTTTGCTGAATAACGTGGTCTGATTATCGTTAGGATATTTATTTGGATAAAGTGTCAGTAGATTTATTATTTACGAGAATGGAGCATTTTCTTGTTATAAAACCGAACCATAGAATACCAAATAACCTTTAGGAAAGCTCTGTTGTATAAGTTTTTCTTCTTGTTTACAACGAAAATAGCAGTTTGTTTAGACGAACTCCAGTTTTACTCGGTCACTTTAAGTTATAAATATAACGTAAATATTTTTTGCAGCGTTATAAAATGATCTCCGCGTAACGTACTTCATCTCGAGCACGTGACAAGATAAACAAGTACTTCATTTTTAACACCCCGGTGCTTTTGAATTAATCTACGACCAAGCATTAAAACGGGCGATTACCCTTCTGTAATGATGCCTCAGGCTCCGTCCTGCTTTACCGCGTCCCCTATAATTTCTTTCTCTTTTTCCTCCATGCACTAAACAAAATCGGAAAATGTCTACGTGTTATGCATTATAAAGGCGGACGGATTAGCTTATACTAAGCACTACAATGTTCCAAGTTGTGCTACTAAATGAAAATGGCCAACGTAAGTTCGGACATTCCACTAGGAAAGTCTGCATAATTAATTTAGGGATTTTCAGCTCTGGAAGTAAATTAAAGTCTTGTGGCAATTAATGTCTCGCAATATGTAAATTTTTAATTATGTTAAAGGTTCGTTTGAAAAGTAATAAATATTAATTTCGTTTTGTATGCAGCTCTTTTGTAGGTAGATTGTTGTACTTTAAAGTTTAATCTTTAACAAACTTATTCTGCGTTTTATTTACTTTTTAAAGTTCTAATTCTCAATTCAATAAACGTAACCAGAACAAGAAATAAATTACTTGACGCATAATTATCTTATACCAGATTGTTTTTAAACTTCCCACTCTATCTCTCGCGAAAATATCTAAACAAGAAAACACACGACAAGGGAATCACTAAGATACAGAACTAACTCGAAAATAGATGCCGCAGAGTTTGCACCACTTGACCTAACCTAAAAAGTTTAAATGCCACACCCCTACTTGCGATACGTCATTGCAAAGAAAATGACAATTGCAATTTTTTGTTAAAATAAAATCAAATCGGCCTATTTGATCTAGAGTTATAACACAAAATATTTTTGTTTTTTAGTAATAAATGAAAGCATTTTGTTTTGTTTTATTTTTTTGTTTTAACTTTTATTAGAATATAAAGAATTATCTCTACTTTGCTATTATCTAGAGAAAACTTCAGTTACCAAACGCTATTAAATATTTACATGTTCATGTGGTTAGTTAACTTTCTGCTTTACCCTGAAGTTTGTTGTTGTTGTTTTGTGGCTGAGACATTTTAAGTTTACAAATTTAGGACAATATGAAAGTTAATAATTACAATTCAAATTACTCATTTTATTCCGGACAATAAAATCATAATTGGCTGAGAATAATAACCACAAGATAAACAATAAAATGTTATCGTATTAAACACTGAGATTTCTGAAATAACAAAAATACTTCCTGCTTATGATTTATAAAGAACAATAAATAGAAAAGAAGAAATTAAAATCTTAGAATGTAAAAGTAAAATTATGAACGAAAAAGAGAAAGCTTTCAACTTGATGGACGTACTGACCAAACTGAAGCAATACACTAGAAATAGTAATCCTGATATTGTAATTTTAACAGAAATATGATTCACTGAGACAACAAAGCACTTCCAAATATCCAAATATCTTAATGCCCAACATATTATTTACTACTTATGATGGTAAGAAAACCAGAATAACGCAGTAACGTAATTTTAACAAAGTATACCTTTCCAGTTATAGAAACGGCTTGAATCAATCGCACTCTGATAAAGCCTTGTGTTTCTCAAAAACGTAAGATGTGAATTAAAATCTTAGCAAAAGCACAACAAAAGAGAAAACGAAGACCCGAATATTCTTGATGCATCGGTTAGAAGACAGTACAATGATAAATCAAAGGCTTTCTATCTTCATTAAAAAAATTTTGTCAGTAAATTATGAATTGCTACTTTTTTATGCAATAAAAGTTTTTAATTTTGATTTCTTTGATTTTATACCTAGGCATTATGTGCTTTACACATATATTGCTATGGATTTTCCCGATATTGTAAATACAAGTCAAAATAAAAAATTCTTAACTTTCAAATTAATTTTAACTCATTTCTCACTAAAACCTAACATTGTAACTCTGAAAAGTATTTTGAACCCCCCTAAAGAGTATTTCGGAAATTTTAGATTTCTATTTTTACACTCAGTTATTGATAAAATAAAATTTTAAATTTCTATGGAAGATACATACTTTCCTTCATAGATGCGCATGCGAGCCAGGCGGCAAAACACAAACACTTCTTTGCAAAACTAAATTTCAACATGACGCTTGTCTAAATCGACAAGTACAAATTCGGTTTCTTTTGTAGGCACACAAAAAACTCGTCTTTTGATCTTTTACAAATAAAACAGCCTACAAAAAAATAATTGTGAACGACGTATTATGGAAATGGAGTGATGAAAAACAGGTGCTCGGAAGACAAAAATGAAAAAAACTGACCAGCAGGACAGAAAAACCAAGACGGACAAGGCAATGAATAAGGACATGGACCAAAATGTAAACAGTAAGAATAATAGTGGAAAAAATAAAAAAACACAAGCGGATTAAAACAGGATTAGGAAGGAACTTGCAGTTAAAACTCAAGACTTGGAAGATCCCCCATGTGGAATGTGGAATGTGCAGAAATCGAATGGAAAGGAAGAAAAATTAATAAGAAAATTTGAAGAAGCTAAAATTAAAATCCTAGAGAAAACAGAGAGAGAGAAAAAAAAGAAATAGAAGTATGACGATAAAAAATGGACATATATTGATCTACAGTGAAAAAGAACTAGACAGAGCGTGCAGGTGCTGGAGTGGGGAAGACCTAGTACCATATTGTTTGTGGATAAAAGCTTGTCTCAAAGGCAAAGACAACAAAGTAACTATTCTGGTGGTATACAGGCCGTCCAAAAACGAACTTAAAGTAACTAAGGATGAAATTCAGTATGAGCCAGATTGCAGAGAAAATCATACAGCAAGACCGCAGTATATAAGTGCGATTTATTGACCTTCAGATGGCTTTTGATAGTGCCCCTAGGGATAAAATCTGGAAAATCTTGTTGACAAACAACTGCTTAGAGCAATAAAAAGTATATACCAAATAACGAGAGATGCAGTCAGAACAAGCAACGCTCAATCAACAGGATTTATAACCACTAAAGAAGTCAGGCAAGGAGGAGTGCTAAATCCTTTACTATTTATATCACTAATGGATGAGATCGACAAAAAGTGCAGCCAAACTACGAAAGGCGTGACCGCTGGCGTATGAAAGTTGCAGCAACTGGTATTATCAGTCTTGCTGTATGCAGATGATCTAGTTATACTGACCAACATAGAAAGAGATCTACAAAGGAAGCTGGAAGTATGGGAGAGAGAAGTTTAGAATTTCGAAATGAATATAAATGTAAACAAAGCTGAAGTATTGATAATTGGAAGTGTTAAGTTGGACGGCAAAACGATCAGTCAGAAGGGCCATTTTAAATACTTAGAATCGACTATCAGTAATAAGGGAGGAATCGAGGAAGAAATTGATGCGAGAATCCAAAGTGCAAACAAACTTTTCTATGTCCCGAACATTTATTAGGAAAAAAGAAGTAAGCCCTGCAACAAAAGCCAAAATATTTAATATTGTTTTCATACCGATGTTAACATATAAATGCGAAACGTGGACGATGAAAAATAATATGAGTAGCAAATTGCAGGCATGCAAGATGAGGTACTTAAGGGCAGCTGCGGGAATAACGCGGCGGGACTGTATACAAAACAGTATACTACGGGAGTGGTTTAAGGTAGCCTTAGTGGCAGACATAACTGAACAATGATGCGTATGAAGGATGACAGACAGGACAAAGCTTTGTGGAAGGCAGGAGTGGTACGGAAACGGAGAAGAGGTAAATCCAAGAAAACGTGGAATGATAGAATAGTGAGGGTGTTGTAGAAGAGAAACCTGAGCTGGAAACAAGCAGAGATCCTAGCGAAAGATCGAAAGCTGTGGAAGTAACAGTGCAGCTACAACACCTCTACACTGTTAGGGTAGAAGAGGGCCAGATTAAGTAAGTAAGTAAGTAAATAAAACCATAAACCTCCTCTATCTTGACAAGCAAACTACTCAAATTTAAGCGCATTAATTTGTCATTTGACAAACAAATTCGCGAGAAAAGTTCACCAAAAGTTTGTATAATCCCAGATTGGGCCTCTCCAGTTGGCTTCCTATATTGAAGATCGTAAGTCTGATTGGAGTTTTACCTCTACGTCAAGAGAAGAGACTGGTTTCTTTCAGATGAAAAGGTCGCGCGATCGCAACTCTTTTTTTGAAGGGAAGATAATGAGGTTATAGTCCTCCAAAGTCACCACTACGCTCCGGCGAGAAGAATTAGTAAAAATGTTCAAAGTTTATTACAGAAAATCAAGTTTAAAAGAGTATCTGTACGGCAACATTGTCTTCTAAAGTATATTTGTATAATAGCAAAATGGTGACAACAAACTTTTATAAAAACGACCATGTAATACGCTGATTTCTATTTTCAAAAAACAAAATTGCAAAAAACCCAAGCACAACGCTTTGGTACAATTTTGACATCAACCCTTTGTGGTAGGAAGAGACCAATGAGTCACTTAGTCTGTTCTACTAGCTCTAATTGGACGAGGTGCCCTAGGAGTCACTATATCTTCTCAATATCCTTATCCAAATAAGCGGATGACCTTCCATGTTTTGGTTTTCGTGCCTCATAAACAGCTGTACCTATGTGCGCCCGAAAAACTTTCAAACTGGTAGATCTTCTTTTTAGAAAGTCACAATTTACGAAGCACATGTCTCATAAGTATAAAAAATTGTCAAGTACCATCTTTTGGATTTAGTAGACGTACGATAGAGGGCGGACTTCGATTTATCTACCCTATCATATGTCTGTTGCATCTTGGAATACCTACGGGACAGGAAACGCCAACTTTCTTTTTTGCAGTATTGCAAACTTTTGATCAAGCCTTCGCGTAAATGGTGCTACACATAACACATTTGTTATCTGTCTATTAGGTTATGATAACATCTCAATTGAATTTCATTTTGTAAGCTGCGCTCGCTTTCCAGAACAGCCGCCAGTTTTATTTAGTTGAATATCGCCTAAACTAAAGACATTCCGTTGTTCCAAATAGCACTCAAATAATAATGCGTTTGAAAAATAGTTATCAAAGGACCCAAGTACTTTTCAATCCGTTTTTTATAGTTTTATGCAGTGAAATCATAGCTTCTTCACAAACTATCGTAGCTTTCTCTATCGGCAAGCTCAATATATCTAATCATTGTATTTTGCCCTTGGTATGGAAAATAAAACGTAAATAAGCCCAGAAGTCCCGGTCCTTACAAATATGACAAATTTCTATCGTGAAGCTTGTTACTAATGTATAGCCGGTGATTGCCAGCCATTGCCCCCTTAAAGAAAATCATGATCGTCTCATCGATTGAGAAACTACCTCCAGTTTTAGTCTTTGCATTTGCAAATATTGTCTTTGTAATCTTCTAAGTGTATGTTGTCATTGAAATGTATAAACCTTCTAAGTTGCTCAAATCTTCTTAGAGAGTACAATTGTAACCTGGCCAATTTTAGTGCTCGTTGGTGTAACAGAACTGGTGCGCTAACTATATGCAGGCGGTTTTTATGACTACAAATAAGGAAAAAAGTTTATATAAATTAAATATACATATGTTCTAAAGTGGTTTGTTACTGAGTTACAGCTATTTGAGGTTTTTCAATTCAGTTCAATGACAGAAAACAGAGTTATTGAATTGAAATGATAATTAGATGTTCAAAATGACCTCCATGGGCAGCAACACACATTTGAGCTCGTCGGATGATGAACTGCCGCACGCGCTTAAAAATTGCTGGCATTCGTCTTCCACTCTCTGTCGAAGATTCTTAATATATTGAATTGGAACAAAATACACTGTAGGTTTTAAATGTCACCATAAGCAATAATCAAGAGGATTTAGATCGGGAAACCGTGGAGGACACGCTAGAGGTCCAGCACGACCAATCCATCTTTCTTATTCTATTGCGACTGAAGTGGGTTGGCGAACCGTCATACATGAACCATATGCATCCTATAGCATCTAGTGGAACAGCTTCCAGTAAATCTAGTAAGTCATTTTCTAAAAAATGATGAATTGAACACTGCTGTTGGTGCCTGAACTGGATAATGACATGGGAGTTTTCTTCTTGTCAACGATGTAAATTGTAGAAATTGACGATACCAGCTCTTGTAAAGCCAGTTTTATCTGTAAAGAACACAAATGGCAAACAACTATATACAAAAAGCTTGTCGTGGTGGGAAGTCATTCTCGCTAAGTCGCTGTACTCTTTGGAGGTGGTAAGGATAAAATTGATAAATTCTTAAAATCCGCCACATAGTTCTATGATCCACAACTTCCGGCAATGCAATTCTTCAAGTACTATCACCTGCATTTTCCTCAACACGATCCAACACACGTTCTTCCAAGTCTAAAGTTCTTGTAGTTAGTGGTCTGTCGCGAGCCCGGACTACCGGTTTGAAAGATCCTATTTCCGTGAAGACTTTCGAACATTTTCTTGTTTGGTAAAGGTCGGTTTGGGAAATGTTTTGTGTAAAGTCTTCTTGCTTCAGCCCTATTACAATGTGCCAAACCATACATCAAATGCATGTCGGACATCCCTTCGAAAGAATAATCTACCGTTTTTGTACAATTAATTAGAAAACAGAACTAATGACTTAAATGACTTAATTAAGTGTCACAACTAAAAACAAAAAGTTAAAAAATTAATAGCTCCGTTTTCTGTTATCTCTTTAATTAAAAAAAATTGAACTAGCTGTAACTCAGTAACAACCCACTTTACAACACAAATGTTTATAGAAATTTTTTCCTTATTTTTAGTCAAAGGATGTAAATGCTTGTCAATAAAGTTTTTTTTCTCATGTAATTCTAGTTCCCTTTGCTACTAGATTTCTCTTTGCAGGAGATGGCATATTTTCCTAAATTTTTTTGCCATTGGTTTATCATCTGAAATTTCAAAGTGTCATTTCCTCCATCTTTTGTAGACGGTTCTCTACTTTAGCTTCTGAGTCAGTTTCATGGACGAGAATAATAAGCTTCGTCTTTTTATCCAAATCCAAAAATTCTTCGATGTGTGAAAGATATGGCACAGAAGACATTATTGCATGCTTTCTTGCTTTTCCATAATACTGTGATCAAATTGTTAATTATTACACCTATCTGCAAAATAACTGTTGTGAGGGATAGTTCAAGTTTGTTTTTAACAGGACACGATGCTGAGTCTTCTTCAGTTTCTTCGTATGAAGATATTTGTATATCCTATACATCTCCCTCTTTATCGTCTATCAATGGGACAGCATTTAAACACTGGCCATTACAGTTGTGGCAAGTGGTGGAACAATTCATCCTTGCTTTTCTGCAACTGCATTTGCCAGTCTACAGCCCCTGATGCATTTGCAGAAAATGATGTATAAAACCCCATTAGGGGCTTGTAGGTCTGTTGTCTGCACTGGTTCTACGTATATTGAACCACTTGTGCCAAGTTTCTGGCAATAGCAAGTTTCCCTTCCAGTATCGCACTTAATGATAAACTTTGTTAGTGGAAGAGCAGAGATCTCCGGCTTGACATTCGATACTGACTTGTTGAACGACAAGTAACGATGAGCATTTAGTGATGTTTTTTTTGCTGAAGCACTATACCATTTCAGGAATCCTTTCTTCCCAGGTTCTGCAACATCAGATTTAGAATATGAAGCTCTACAAAACACAGCAGCTGCTTTTTGAATATCATTCTTGTGCAGCCTAACAAAAGTAGTTTTGCCTTTTCTGAATGAGACTGATTTATCATAACCCGTAAAGGCATGCAAGAAGAGAATGTGATTGAGGTCAAGTTTATTCAAACCTTTCGTTGAGTATGAGGTTGCTTTTGTTTTCCCATGAACAGGCTTGAATAAGATAATCTCTTTATCCCTCGATGTTAATGCCATCAAGAGCACTACGGGATCAACATCCTCACCTATCACTGCAACTTTTGTGCAAATTTTAACTATATCAATGGCTGTGGAAACTATCATTGTGTCTGCATCGTCTGGAGCCTGTCAAGTTAAAATTCCATTACTCTGCAACTTCGATGACAGTAGCTCAATGACTTTTGACTTGTTCAGCTCATTGGAGAGAAATTGGTCTTGCTTAAGCATGGTCACAGTATCTCAATTGCTGATGATATCAACTGACTTTTTGATCCGGTACGCCTTGCCGAAACTGTGAATCCTCTTGGCGAAGCCACTCTATGTAGTAGGATACCTCTATTAATAACAATGTCAAAATCGGGTATGTTAACTCCTTCAATAAGCTGAAACATGCTGTAAAGCACTGAATTCTTCGCTTTTCTTATTCCACCTTTATCAAAAAGGGATAATGAGAATGGCACCAATTCATATTGTAAATATCTCCTCGAATCTTCACCAGATTGTTTGTTGATGGAGATTAGCAAAGGGTTAATAACAACTGAATCGTTGTGAATTTTGATGAATGCAGTTATGCTAGAGAGAGGTAGTGCCCTATCTTTGCGAGACAACTTGATGTCTGAAAACTAAGTGCCTAGAATTTTGTTCATAGATCTCTTGCCCACTTCAGCAGCAAGTGCGATTTTCAATTTTCAAATATCTCAAAAACTATCACAGATAATAAACCAATAAAAGAATAAATTTTGTGGGAAATTTAGTCAGCTATAATTTTGTAAATATATAATTACTTTTTTGCTAGGACCCGTCGTTTTCGAGATATGAGCGAAAAACCAAACAAAGAGACATATCTTACTCTGCGCCTGCGCACCTTAACACATTCCAAAGTCAAAAATAGGGCATAAACGTAAATGTTTTTTTTAAGGAATTCCTACTTGATTTTGGTTTCATTAAATAACTTACTTAGAAGGCTCTTCGAGTTTGGTGTCATAGATTGGAATTAGTTATTGAATGGATTTATTTGATAGACAGTAATTTCTCTTAGAAGATCGGCAATTTACACTAGTCATTGGAAACAAAATTGATCAAAGGGCAAACTATTGTTTAAATTTTAGATAATCATAATTTTTATAGGTTATTAAATAAACATTTTTGATCATAAAAGAGAGGCATGTTATTGTTTCTTTATAAAAAATAACACTTCCTTCCTGGGGTTACGCTTCTTAATCTTCCTATTTTTTTCATTGAGATATCTTTACGTTTAAATAAATTGAAAGGAATGCAAACATTGATCAACATAATGTATTTGTAGATCCATCAAAAGAATGATCAAAGAAAGATAAAACAACAAAAGGTACTTACAGTTAAACCATTATTACAACCGACTTTCAATTTAAATATTTATGTTTCTAGGACAGATATCGCGAGCATAAAAAGATATTACATAATTATAAAAGAAACTTTATACCAAAAACCTATAAATTGCGCACTGGTGCAATAGAAGTATAGCAACACTTTTAAGTTGATGTTATTCTTTCATTATCTCTGTAGTCTTTCAACCAACGCTGTCTGTTAAAACTAGAAGAATTTTTGTTTCATTTTATCTTTTTATCTTCGTCTACAAAAGTATTTGAGAAAACGTGTTAAAGTAACTTTCAAGAAAATTTACGAGAGGAAGCTTCATTAAAGGAGTTTAACTACTTTTAATTTAGATTTTTGTAGTAGTGTTTCGTAATTGGTTTACATTTTCAAGTAACATAAAATTTAAAGTAAAATAAAAAACCTGTCCTAGTATGCATCTAGGGTGCTTACCAGAAGAGAACTTAAAACTTTGAAAATCTAAATGGTGGATAATTTAACTGAAGTGTTTAGGAAAAGAGTTTTTACATAGTATTAGTCGAGTTATTTGTTTCAAAGCTTGAATGTAATAAATGTTGCTGCCAAATACAGATGTTCCATTGTATGTAATTTGTTGCAAAGTAATAGTAACAATAAACGTACAGAATGTACCATACGCTGTTTACAGGATAAATTAATGTTCTATGTAGATCTTGACAATGGTCTTGCCAGATAGCGAGTGCGTTTAATCTGCGATATCAAAATATACAGTAGCAATAATAATTTTGTTACAAAAAAAAACAACGAAGGATAATCATTAATCAACCTAAAACATTATAAGGTTGTAACTACTGTTATGATAATAAATGTACAGTTATCAACAAATATAATGACAATACGGATAACTAAGTATTCTGAACAAGATGGCGACATTACGTTTGTAGGCGACTGTACTATGTAATAAATTTCAGACTTAACGTAACAAATATACCTACTACAGCAGTCAAGTTACATTAAAATACTAAAACAAGCATAAATATATTTTTTATGAATTCCTTTCCTAACATTTTACAGTTAGTTTAAGTATGTTATATACTTTTATATCAAACTTAGATTTATTGTTATTTTTGTAAGTTTTATTATTTAAAAAGCAATCTTCTAAAAATAAAAAAAATTTTCAACTTTGCCCAAAAATATTCATAAAATGCAAAACCTACGTAGAATTTTGCACGCTAAAAGTTTTAAATAAAGTTAAAAAGTTTCCCCCTTATTTTCTTTTTTTATATTTCAATCAATAAATTGAATTATTTAAAACTTGCGTAAATTGCGCCATGTACAGAATGTTTGATTACTCGATGCAGCTTAAATTTGTTTTCAATATGAAAACATTTTTAGGTGCAGGGTTACATATACTTTGTAAAATATCTGCAAATGTGTTTAGCTGATATCCTAAACTCCAACAGGAAATATTAGTAGGTAATTTACTGTGCTGTAAATTATTAATGCATCACATACTAAGTGCACTTTCGGAAAGCTTTACTGCAGCAACAGGAAATTAGCTAAAACCTTTATACCATGGATATATTTTCAGAACGCAAACTTTTGTATGCATGTTTTAGTAAAGTACGTTTTAACATAATACAATTTTCTGTTGTTAAATGTGGTTGTTAATGTAGGGTTTTCTACAAGGAGCAAAAGAACAAATGAGCTTTTATAACATTTAGTTAAAATGAGAAGAGAGCTCTTTAAATACCCGCTTGCCACAATATGTGGATGTAGAGGTTAAATAAAATCTCTACACATATATACGTTATGTATACATCCTACAATCTATCTCACATGCTGTTCTAAATGAAATATTTAATTCAGAGTTTTCTTATCCTCTTTTCCCCAAGAGAGTAGTCCGTATGGGTAAACTACCAAGCTACCTTCTACCCGTGTCCTCCTGCTACTTACATTACGTATACTTTATGAAATTGCTTTCAAATGCACTTCTTCAAAATAATACATAAATGTATGAAATTTTACCGCGAAAATGATGCAAAATACAAATCTAATCTATTGAATCGCTTTATCTATTATCATGTTGTGATGGCTAACCACAGCGATGAGAGATCGTGGTTACTTTTGTTTAGAAAAATCTTCAACTGTTACATTTATTTTTGAGATCTCACTTAGTAGCATGCTTTTCGGGATTTAACGCAACCCTATCGATAATTTTTGACTGAATTTTCTAAATGAATGACGTGTATTAAGATTAGTATGTGTTTGAAAGTTGGTAAGCAACTTATCGCTTTTAATGTCGAAAAACCACAATCTATCAGCGAGATAGGTGTTGGACACATTTTTGTTTGGCATTTCCAAATATTATTTTATGAGAATGGTTCAGTTTGTTGTGGAATCTGTTAAGATATCTTCCACGTGTGGAAACCCCCCCACCCCCCGTTAAATTAATTTTAGAACAACTTTTTAGAAACACTTCATTTACAACCTTCTTGTATGTAAGAAATACAAATGTCTAGAGAATAAAGTCAGATAAGGTATTTTTGAATTTTACTTTGTAAAACCGAAACTTTCAACAATAATATTGATTCAAAAGTATTGAAGGGTTAGGCAGCCTTTACTTTATAAATTCTTGTCAAGAAATCTTGTATCCTATTTTATTGACAATGTGGTTTAATTTTTTTCAAAGATCATGTCTTTGTACCAGTTTTTGACACTGAAAAATTTTTAATTTGCCAAAGATCGATAGCAGTATAGTACCAAAGTTTGACAGGGTATTTGAAATACTGAAAGTGGCAATGTTTAAAGTTTTAATTTGTAAAAGTAAATAAAATTTATTATAGAAGACAACAATCAAAGATTACAACTTTTAAATACATCATAATACTGAAAATCCTATAGAGAAAACTTAAGAAAAGGTATATGTTACTTAAGTATTTTATTCTAAAGAACTTTTATTCTAAAAAATGAAACACAAACATTTGAAAATTATAAGTTATTATTCTTCCAATAATATCTACCTATTTTCAATAATGTTGGTAATAATTTCTAAATCTAGCATTTCCGACATTAGAAATTTTAGATACATAACACACATCAGTAACATCGGGAAACACAAATAAATTACGACTTTTTCGATAAGTACGCATGCACTTCAACTGTATTTTATCGTCAGAAATATTCTCCACTTGTGCTACAAACTTCATAAGAAGTTCTGTTTTAGTATCTTTATTATAGACAAACTGAAGAATAACGAAGTTACGTAGAGACACTTCAGCGTAGTCCCTAGCTTTGATTATTCCAGGGTTTGTTTACCTTTTAAGACGTTCTACATCTGAGCTATTATTGGTGTCGGACTCAGAATCTTTATCGAAATCTTGTTTCATGTCCCAATCATCTCCTTCTCCTTCTGTTTCTAATAGCATGTCAATTGACGAACTACAAGACTCTTCACCGTCTTCATAACTCATTCGTTTTCTTCTTTTGCTTTTTTTTCTTTTTCTTAGTCCTCTTGCTTCTTTTGATGATACTTCCGCCATTGTTCAGACGTTGCTACAGAAGGTATTTTATCTTTGGTTTTTTACGTGTTTTTGGAGTAATTTGTCTAGGTCAAAATAAAGCCGATTTGAAAGGCGAAGGAACTGAAGAGCTAGTATTTGTTTCGGGCGGGTTTTTGGCAGGTTTTACTACTATATCCTGCATCACAACGACCTTGTTTGATGGTCCTGGTGTAACTGGAGGTGTGCTTTGTTCGGTAATTATTTTATCTGTCGATTTAACCCTAACGTCCGTGTCAGAAGATTGAGTTTCACCGAGGTTATGGTTTATCTCGTTCTGTACATTAATATATTCATCTGACCGATTTATTGATTCTGATAAAAAATCTGATAAATTATCTTCTTTATGTAAATTTATCTCATTGTGAACCTTTTTCCATAAGTGGAACAAGGAAGTGTCCTTTACATCGCCTTGCCATGAATCTCCAGTTTCCAATTTAAATAATTATATTTTGTCTTTGCCAATTGCTTCTTTAAGAAAATAAAGGTTTTCTTATGTGTAATACTTTTTAGAATGAACTAATACACTGGTTTCTTTATCTTTGTTATGCTCACTTTTAAAATATTTTTTATATGGAATGGCATTTTCATCTAATGGACACAAACCACAGATCTTAAAACCCTCACGAATCATTTCAGATTTTATAGATTGATCTAAGACGGTTGCCAATAAAGGTGAAAAATTTTCTTTTTTTTATTTTTACATTTTTCTATTTTGTACCTTTGCACATCTTTTTTCCAGCCACTTTTTAGTGGATGGAATACAGCAACATCAAGCGGCTGGAGAATATGTGTTGCATTAGGATATAACGCCACTAACTCAATTTGGTTCTTCACAGAAAATTTGTTAAGTGGAAACTATGGCCGTCGGCAAAAAAGATCGCAGTTAAAAGTATATTATTCTAAAGCAACGAGAGGTGAAACATGTTTGCCATAAACTAATAAAAACTTTGACCGGTGATCCAACCAGAGTCAGATTTTCCGATCGCCCATCTTTTTGGCATTAAACTTGCTATCTAAGATGAAATTCGTTCGTAGCTGAACATCATTTGAAATAAAATTGTAAGCGGTTTTGTCATAAGACATTTAATCCCTTTTGGTGCTAAGAAAATGCCGTTTCATCGGCATCATAAATACGTCGTGGATCGTAAAATATATTAGATAAATCTTTGGAATCAATGTAAGACCTAATTTCATGCAACCATGATCTTATCTTTTCCTCTGTTGGTTGAAAACGTGCCTGTGTCAAGTTTTGTGTTAATTTTTCTGAAATTTGTGGATTTCGCTTTATGAAACTGTTAAACCATTTCTGACTCGGTCTACTATTTTTAAATACGTTTGGTTTATTCAACTTTTTTACCAAAATTTGGACAGAATCGAAAAGTTGAGTCGTAGTTGCTGGAAAACCAGCATCTGATATGTTCAAGAGCCAGTGTACCAAATGTTGTTCGTCAGTTTGTGTAAGAATAGTGGGAGGTCTAATTCTACAATTTACTTCGTATTTCCCTTGTATTTTGTAAAAGAGCGTGACTTGTGGTGCATTAAATTGTTTACTAGCAAATGCGACAGATTTTTCACCTTTAACTGCAGCAATTGCCCTTCCCATGTCTTCTGGACTGTACTTTGTACTTTGATACAATTTGTTGGGTGACATTCCATAAAATTCAGTGTGTCTTGTTACTTTATAGTAACAAAATATTCACCTTCAGTGGGACAACCCAGCATGGAATTGATACTGAGCCTGACGTGTTTATTTTATATTTTATAAAAGCATGTTTTATAAAAATATTGGTATACGTACTGTGGGTCTCCTTTCGAGCTCCAAAATAAACAAACATTTAAGCAAAAACACTTATCGATTTTATTAACATAGCTAGGTCCTTGCTAACGGTTTATGACAGAACCTATGATATAACAACTGACCTACGGTCATTGGCGTCCATTATTGTCATCTACTTCCCTATTTTTGTTTTAAGTAAGTAGCTTTCATTGGCGAACGCGCCCATCCTCTATACCACGAGCTGGCCAAGTGGCTAGTTAATTTTGTGTTGATAAGTTGTCACCCAGAGTCACACAACCCTGTCTTTTCTGTAACAGATCTTTATTTCTATTTGAGGTGAATTGTTAAGTTTAGTAGGTTACTAAATATGTTTTGGGCTGTAACCGACAAATAGATAATGAATCCGACTAATCACTATTTAGAATACCATAAAGAAGATCCTAATACGTTTTCATAAATTGAATGTTGTAGTCACTGGCTTTGATAATTTAAGTGAAGTTAGTCATGGGTTGCTGTTTCAGTACTCAGACATTAATCTTGACGGGATTTTAAGGCACACTAAACTGGAATCAGTAAAAGGCAGCTTTATACAAGAGACAAGTAAAGTAACGTTTAGCATTAATGGAGATGATGCATCAAAGCAATTCTAGTCCCATAGAAATGATGACAAACGCTCGAAAGATTCATCGAATTGACGTCAGAAGTCAACTGCTGGCAAAACCAAGAAAACGGAATAAAAATTCCGATGGTAACAGGTTACCTAACAAGTAATAGCAGGTAAAGTTTAACAAAACGTAGTTTTTGTTGCAATTTGCTGACCTAATAGGAAAATAGGGACATGAAGAGCGCTAACAGCATTACGTTCTACAAAAAGTTGCAGAGCATTATTTGAAATTATGTCGATAACGCCGTTTTCCCGATTGTGAGGTTACATTAGACAATAGAGTTGGAAAATCGTTTCGAAAAAGCGCGCTAAAGATGTAGAGTAGAAAGTAATGATAGAGGTTTGTAAGAACTCTCAAAAATTGATATTTAGGTATATTGATATAAGTTGGTTAGTTATACATTAATTCAGACCGAGCTTTGCCACAAGAGATAGAAAAACTGTGCTGGATATTGAAGAATTAGCATGGAAAGCATTGTGTTCAACTTACATTGAGGAAGTCACAGGCGTCTAAGTGGAACTTCCTTCCTTTACTTGTCACGGCCAGACAGACATTCATACTTGGCACATCCGTTTAGCAAACCCAACAATGAGCTTCTTAATTGACACCTCCACTATCCAAAAATTTAAAAAGATGTGTTTCACTTATTCAACGCCGCGGTTCGACATTAATATCTAAATGACCTATCACCACCAGTCTGATGCTACCGCCACTCAAACTTATCTTTTAGTCTGCATATTGTTTTAACTGCAATTAAGTGGGGCAAGCTTCCTCTAACGTCTCTTTCGAGTCCCCATTATCATCATCTATTGTATTCTAATTGACATTGAAAGATTGCAGTAGTTAATCAGGATACTATTCATTTTTGAAGATTTAGAAGCACGACCACGTGTCAATTCTGTTTGTACGTCCTTAGTGTGTATCTAAAGTCAGAAAGATGGTATTGTTCGACGCCAACCTGTTTTTGTTTTCTGGAAATAAATAGTAAATCCCAACAGTGGATTTATTCCCACATATACATAAAGAATAAAATTAAGAGAATTTGTTCCAGAAAAAGTTTTGAAACTTTATGATTGGCTGAATCTGAAAAGAACGGTAGTGGCTGACAACTCGTGCACACAGCAAGTAAGTTTGAAATTAGCGCTTGTATCCCATCTCCAGGAGGAAAAGAGATTTATGTATGGTAATGTTTTTATTAATACAATGAAAATGTAACTGCATCCTTGTTCAAAACCAGGGAGGGAAAACTACATTGATATGATGTTATCAAACTAAAAATCGTTAATGAAAAGCAAAAGTTAAGAGGTCAAGCAAAGTTGATAGGAAAACAGCATGACAAACAAAGAAAGAATGAAACCTTCATGAAAAAAGGAAGGTATTGAATGCAGTACCTTTAAAGGTAAAGAACCTAAGTTATCAAAATAAAATAGATTTAAGAATTTATTAAGTATGTTTGGTTTATACTGACATGAAAAGTAGTTTCATTTATCTTAGATTATACTTAGTTAGAAGAGAAACACTAATATTAACAGCAAAAATAAACATCAAGGATCTTCCTGTAGAGAATGTTGTTATTACAAAAATGCACATAACACTAAACTAACTTTACTTCCATTAAACTTTCAGTGTAGTTTAAGATTAAAGTTGAAATTACATTTTCTTGTGTGTGAAACAAAGAAAAGATGGTGTTCTAAGATCCAGAGATTTTGGCGACCAATTTAAACGTTCATTACACCGAATCGCTCTGCTGGAAAATATTACACTCGATACTACATGGGTCAAAACGCTGTTAAAGCTGTAGTTATACTTCTTTAATTCTCGGTATCAAATGGCTTCTCAGCATTAACTGCTTTTACCGTTTGTAGTTTCCAGTTGACTATTTTTGTTACGTCAATAAGAGTAGAAGAAAATTGTGTATCTCGCCTGCTATTCATTTTATTGCGATCTAACAAAGATATAGAGCTTATTGCAAAATCTTATCATCAAACTTTTTGCAATATTTTGTTATCCTAATTATTAACTTTTTAAAAACGTTGTGTATATCTATTCATTTTATAATTAATAAACGTGCCTCTTTAACTATAAAATATCAACAAAAGCAATTTTTTATCTAATTCTTTGCTAAATCTTTTAAATTGATCAGTCATACCTCACTGTTAAAATTTATTAAAGAGAGTAATTAATCAACTTTTTAAGTGACGTCTTGTTACCGAGAACTCTTTATCGTAACCAATTTGCTCGTTAAAAAAATTTTCCAAAAAATAATTACATGTATAAAAGCCAGAGATAGGCTAAGTTCCCAGCTATTGCCTAAGCTTTTGTCAATTTTTCTCTAGTTTCATGAAAAATACCCTTTGAAGGCATAATAATAAATTTAATATTTTGATGAACTTATTTTCTTATGAAAAGCAGGCTGGTATGCCTTAATTCTTAAAACTGTTTTATGTTAAAATTCTTGTTTAACTAAAATCATTTATGAAGTTGTAAGTTTTATAGGAACAACGAAATAGTTAAACTGGTAGTTTTTGCTATTGTATAAAGTATTCGAAATCGGGCTAACCCTAAATCCTATTACGGTGAATAAAGTAACTAACAAATGCTGTGCTAGATCTCCATTGTTTTTTTTTGTTGTTGCTCACTTAGTTCAGAATCAACAATTAAAAATAAGCTTACCTAATTATTATTATTTGTAGAAATTCTGATAACATAAACGGGTTGATCAACGTACCTGAAACAAAATAAATTTTTTTAAAAAATGATTATACTAACCAAAACAACTGAATTTAAATTCAATTAATAACAATAAAAATTTTGTTTTACTTTCAGAATTTAGCAACTATTTGGCAAATAACTCTACACCTACAACTTTTTGGTTTGTCTTCCGACTCTTCTTTTTATTAAGCTTTTTACTGTTATTGAGCTATATTCTGATTGGTGTTTATATCACAAACAATTTCATTATTTTATTTTCTTTATTTATAACTAAGCCTTAAGATTATATGTTTCGGGTAGCTGTGGTAAAGGAGTGGTGTCAGGTAGGTTCAACCTTCCCAAGTTTATTGTAACCAACAAGGGAACGTCCGCTTCTTTTCCAAGAATGCGTTTTATTATATTTCTAATTATTTCCTAATTTTTGTTTACTTCCATTAAGGTAACCTGGACTAGTATGGGAGCTGAAAATACTCAAATTGTAATTTTCAAAATTGAGTTTGCATAGAAATCAGTCTCTCCTAGTTTGAATTTGAGATTTTTGGGCCAAGAAGTTTTATTCTGTTGATTTCTTTTGTTCTGTTGGTATAAAACATTCATAAAATCGAAAGCATAAGAGCTACTCAACTGTGTTTATGTTAAAGATTAATTTTAGAAGTTTATGATGACTTGAAGTGGTAACTGAGCGGCTTGATCCCAAAAGGTTCAAATGACATTTTCTGACAAAACACACTAAATGCTGCTTTATAGATTTAGACTTATAGAAATTTCTGGAAGAAGCTTTATGTGCAAAACTGCACTACAAAGATAGCTAAGAGAGCTGAAACCATTTCAGACCTGCACAATATCTGTTAATTTTAAGCGAACAATTTTGCTGAGAGGCAAGTTTCATGATGCGGTAAGTAGTCTGCGGTGAATGTTATACATTGTTTTTCCTTCGAAGGCTATACTAAACAAAAAAATATAACATTCTCTGGAACAAAAAGCAATTACATTAAGTTTAGAGACCCCCTACATCTCTAACTAGTAAGGTTCCCCAAATCCTCGGTGGTATCCACAACAGCTGGTAGCAAAGTTGGAGACGGAGACCAGAGATGTGGAAGAAGATACGATACCGAAGGCTTTGCCTAATGGTATCGTATAGCTTGAACAGTTTGGGGCTTATGTAACGTTGCAGCTTGGGCTTTCGTGGTTTTTGTTCTGCTCCTAACTCCCACAGTACTCTGCCTTTCCAAAAACTCTAAGGCTGATGCAAGGTTGCGGTTGGAAACTACTACCTACAAGGACTTCACGTTAAAAGGCATTTGAGGCATCACTTCAGCAACAATCATTACCTCGAGCAGCGGAGTCGTACCACCGGTAAGCAGCTACTTGGCTCAAAAAATCAGACATGGATGTGCCCTTCTCACCGCGGTACCTACGACTACTTAACCAGATGCGCTCTCCATACTGCTTATCCTTCGACAAGACAGAAACAATTTAGAAATTCGGCTTTGAAGGCTTCAAAAGACATCCAGGAACCCTCCTTCAAAGAAAACTAGTTAGACGTAGTTGACCTCAAGCAGTCCTTGACCACCACCACTTTCTCCGCTTCGGGTTGGTCGACGCCCTCACTTTTCGAACCGTTCCACAAAGTCAACGGGATTGGAGATCCCAGGACGGAAAATCGGATTTACGATCGGGTTTGCCTGTCAGGACTTGGTGACCAATAACATGGCGACCTTCCTCTAATTGTTGGTTGGTTAACAGTAGCCATATCCGTGGTGGAAACCATCTCTGCGAAACTTCTGGTGGGGCTCGCACAGGCCGTAGAAGCTGCAGGTTGCAGATCCACGGGTCGAGGTTTGGGCCCCGAAGCAGCAAAAGCAGTGAGAGATTGGACGAGTTCTTGATTGGTTTGCTTCTGCTGCTCCATGAAGTTATGCAACAGCGCAGGCTGATGCACCAGCAAAAGCCTTTCCATATCGGCAGACGCCACAGGGTTGTCCATGGGTTGGTCCATATTGGTACTCTCTCTAAAATTTTACCCTTTCCCATTATCAAGTGCATAGATCAAGCATAAAACAAATAATTCTAAAAGTCCTGTCTTCCACCTCGCTTTCACTAAACAGTGTATTCTGGTCGTGGCACCAAATCTGTAGTATCCCAAACCCTTTCTCCCAATAGTGGCAACATGAGTTAAATAAAATACAATTAATTTACTTTAAACCCAACAAAACAAAAATTTAAAAGTTTATTTCTAATTAGTTAAAAATTCCCTCTTTATTCTTTCATTTAATAAGTACCTATTTTTGTTTTTTAACGCGCGAAATTTAAAATTTAAACCGAGATGTCACACTATTTTTGTTCTTGTTTGTTTAATGCTAGATTCTGATCTGCTTGAAACTAATGAAGACTCTGACTACAAACTTAGCAATAACAATACTAGTAAAGACTGCAATTCTACTGGTATTTGCATAATTTGAATACTCCAGTTTCTACACAGCAAAATTACGGCTACCTCTAGTAAAGGTATATATGTGAAACGCAGAATCTTTTTACTGCTGTAGAAGTAACCAAGAAAAAACAAGAAATCGAAGAAGATTGGTTTCTAAACAGAATAAGAATATAAGAAAAAGAATCAAAACTGAAGAAAAATAATATAAAGATTATTCTATCACACGGCACAGTCTAGCAAAGTGTCGGAGACACGATTCCCTTGATGGTGTCGGAGACACCAACCTTTCTTGTAAAACAAAAAGAGTATTGTTGAGATGATGTCAGATTTTTAATTGCTATTGTTTTGCGCGGTTCATATTTAGTACGTTGTTAAACGTTTGTGGGATTTATAGGAACTTGCGATGTTTGCTTCTGTATAATAAAGGTTAAACTTGAGAAAACGGGCAGTTTTGCTTTTGAGTTTGACACAAAGCTTACCAAGGAGAAAAAACAAAAAATATTTGAGTATTATTATAAGCATCCGAAGTATGTTACACATTTCTTGGATCATGCATTAAAAAACGGGTTTCTGTCAGGAAAAAGAAAACAAGTAGGTACAATCAACAAACGCAAAAGTAAAAGCAAAAGTTTTATAGAAAGTTTTGTGATACATAAAATAATATGTATTCAACCTGAAATTTTATTTACCACTTTCTAATACTTGTTCTAAGTATGACAGCAATATGAAACATCAGCAAAATGAAGACTGCAACATCAACAAAAAAAATTAAGAAAAAGAAGTGGGAGAACTTACAAAATCTACAACAGAAAAAAGGAAAAGCAAACCACGAAGAAGTAGTATTGGAAGATTGGAAAGTAACCATGGTGAAGACCTAATCTACTCTGACTATAATTTCTTTATAATAATTATGTTTTTGTATGAAGCTACGATCAAAATACAAAGTATACTTACTCTAATATTTGGAAACAGAATGATTTAAGTGCAATTCTCAAAAAATAGCAAGCCAATTAATTCATATGAAATCAATCAAATGCTAATCTGTGACTTATCAAAAGAAAACCTCACCTTAGGTATAGCATTTTAGTTCTAACCTCCTCAATTCTAACACGACTGGTTTTGGCAAAGATGGAATCTTAAAGTGTCTGTTTACTCTCGTTTTAAAAATATTGAATTTTTAGAAAACCAAACACTAACCTAAAACTACATTACAAGCATATTCGCAATCAATAAAGGTACTGGTGCCTACGGTATTGCCGAAAATCAAGTTAATATATAAGATTTAAAAAAGAGATCTCAAAGTACCACCCTGTAGAACGCGGTTTTCAATGTATAAACATTTTCGCCAACCCGATACTGTGGTAGTTGATACATACTGTTTACAATATTTACTATGAGGAAATCCATCTCTGAAAATAACACTCAATTTCGATACCGTAGAATTTAGTTATCCAAGTATGAGATTATGGTTGTTGTAGTCAAAAGCCTTACTGATATCACAAAGAGTTTCAAATAGGAATCTGACTTGTTTCTGAATTTGGCGATGCTAAATGGTAAGTTTTTTCTTCTTTCTTTATCATATCAGGGGGAATTTTGTATATTTCTATCGTAATCATTTCGGGGGGCAGCCTAATGGTCGTTAATGGTCCAGTCTCTGTTTTAAAACAACCTGAGCTCAATTTTGTTGACATGTGCATTGTACCCATCTGATTATGTCTTGCACCTTGCACTGCTGCCGTACATCTGCTCTTTTTTCCCATATCTCTTGGGGTAATTACAGTTATCTTCCTGTATTTGTACTTACTTCCAATTCAATATGGCCGTAACTGCAAAAATTTCGAAATTTGAGTTAAGTCCGTATTATATTATATTGTCATGCTGTACGACATGTAGTGCAATATAGCCAGATCTGCAAAACTGATTTATAGCAGTTACATGTAAGTTAAATCTGTATTGCACAATTCATTCTAAATTGGGCTATAACGCCTCAAGTGTTAGTTGTGGTTATCTACCCCTAAAGTTTCGAAACAGATTCTGCATTAGCACCGTAACTTTCACTTGCCGTTATGTTGCCCTAACATACTTTGTCAGTTCTGGCGTTGCACACCGTAGCGCGCACATTTTACGTTTCGACTGTTGCTGTTAAGTGATATTTTGTACAAGAGTTTTTTATTATTAACTTACAAACTGTATTTATGCGGCTTTATTTAAACCTGTGGTGTGTGTGTGAAAATGCATTCCCGTGGAATGATTCTTGTGGATCTTGCATTAGGCGTAATAGAAGGTCAGCATGCCGGGTCGTCCGAAATTTTTCAGGTTAGCTAGGGCGTATTTTACATTTTAGTAAATTTCTCAGTTTAATTAACAATACTTACGGTTTACTGCATGTTTTAGTCCTCTATCAATACAAATTATGAAACGTCAGAAAGTAACGCTGTAAGGAAATTTCCTTATTTAGAGGTAAGAATTTATTGTTTTGTAAATTATAACTGTATTTAATGAGTGCTAGTACCTAAGTGATTTCTAAAATCTTGTAATATTTTTAGTATTCTGCTACCGCCAATACAGAAATAGAAAACGTAAATACTGCAGAAAACAGCAATTCTGTATTAGTCCCATTAAGCAATCTTGATTATAACGTCTTTGAAGTTATTTCCAAAGAGTTGTCTGACAATTTGGATTAAGAGCAGGTATTTTTAGACCAAAAATTTTTGAAGTATTGGTAATAATAGTAATAATAATTATAGATTGTTCCCGTCGAAAGTTGAGTTTGATTCTGATGATTTAATTGAGGATCCTACTTTTACTGTTACATCTGCTCTGATGCATCAGATAGTGTTACTGAGAATGCCCAAAACAAAGATTAAACTCAAATTGAAGTTAATCAAGCTCCCAACGTAAGCATAGAGAATGAAACTTTGATTACTGAACAAGTTATGCGAAAATCCAGGAAAAGGGTTGCACAACGACAATAACAATAAAAAATCAAAAGTCAACTCTGGATTGGCTTACATATCCGCAGGAAAGAAGCCAGTACCGGCAAGGAGTATTAAATCGTCTTGTAACAACAAATGGCGGTTTAAGTGTCCCCAAAACGTTTAAGAAGGCGATCGCATTTTGTTACACGAAACATTTTGGAAACTAGCTATCAACGCACTACAATGGCAGTTTGTAGCATCACATATGAAGGAATGTAAAGTAAAATACAGAAGAGTTACTGAAGGTAGCAGTAGAGCAAAAAATCTTGCATACTTTCTCACAGTAGACGGTAGCAGAATTAGAGTTTGCAAAACATTCTTTATAAATACTTTAGGCATTAGCGATAAATTTACACGAACTACTTGGAAAAATTCTGATAAAATAGGCGTCGTAGAGAAAGATAAGAGAAGAAATTTGAACAGAAGAGAAGCAACAGATGCTTCAGTCAAGGATGCTATAAAGAAACATAGAAATTTCTTTGCCCGGATAGAATCTCATTATTTAACGTATCAAACCACCAAGAAGAACAACAGAATGCTGGTCCACCCATAGCAAAAAAAAATTCTTATAAATTCAATACAGCAGCACAACTTAAAAGAAAGTTATGATGAGCACATTGAGAACAAGAAGCTAAGTAGAAAACAGAAAGCAGACGACACAGCAAGAGCTACAAAAAATCCCAGCATTATTGTTGCATGCTATGATTTACAGGCCATTTTACCTACACCGTGTGGAGATATTTCGACTTACTATTGTAAGTGCCGTTTAAATTGTCTAAATTTTACAATCTTCGAAATGCTATCAAAAAATAGATTTTGTTATTTTTGGCGTGAAGCAAT